>VZTO01008535.1:0-28018 GCA_013400615.1 Syrrhaptes paradoxus
GCTCCCACATATGTAATTTCTAAAATCAACTTTGATGCATATTCCTTAGGTAGTAATTTAGGTTACTAATGAAAGTCAGGTCCTGCACCACCTGTGGAAATTATACTTTCTTGTGAAAGCATCAGGGTCGCACTGAGCAATGCCTATGCAAGCATAGGAGTGGCCAGTTTTCTTCCTGTGCTGGAATATGTGTTTTTTCCATGTAAGCGGTCATTATCAGACTGCACAGGGAGCTAAGGAGTGGGCAGGGGAACTTACATTTGTCACTGTCCATTACAGTTCTCTGTGTCAAGACTGTGTGACTGCAAACAGCCTGAGTGCACTCCTGCCCCTGTGAGAGCCAGTGGAGAATCTCTCTTATGGCTTGGAGGCTGCTTGAACCAACCACCCTGTGCAAACCAATGCATCTTTTCTCTCCAGAAATTGTAGCAACATCTACAGCTGGGCAAAAAAAAAAATCCAGAAATAAAATCCTACCTCTTACAGATGTTCTTGAGAAAGAAAACTATTTGTGCTCTTCTGCTTCCTCTTTTATCAATATGTTGGAGTGGGTCCAGAGGAGGGCCATGAAGATGGTCAGAGGGCTGGAGCACATCCCACATGAGCGAGGCTGAGAGAGTTGGGGTTGTTCAGCCTGGAGAAGAGAAGGCTCTGGGTGGACCTTCTACCAGCCTTCCAGTACTTAAAGGGGGCTTATATGAGAGATTTTTTTAATTTTATTTTTAATTATTTTTTTTTCATTCAGCTGCATTTTCCTGACAATTTTTTTACTTACTGTCTAGAGGTTTACTAGCAGAATAGTTTCACACTGAACAAAGACAGCCCTTCATTGGTTTTGCTCCTTAAGTTTCTAGTGCCGCAAAGAGGTTACTATAGAAAGCCTCTAGCAGTGCCAGCAATGTGGTAAGAACTTCCTCGGCATAAAGAGAAGGCAGTTGCTGGGAGTAATAATACTTACCTTCCACACAGTGAAGTTGGGAGGTTAAATTAGCATTTGTGAAGTACTCGGAGCTTTTTGAATGGAGGATGCAATAGAAATGAAGGCTAAAGCAAAGTAAATACATTGTGAAGCAAAAATGTCAAGAATCAATGCTATTCAACAATGGCCATAATTTTTCTATTAGCAACACGTGGAAATGCGACTCAGGCTAGATCTGGATCAGTTATCATTTTAGACTGAAGTTTTCCATCCAGGCACTGAATTTATACTCAGGGATACAAATAAGTACATATAAATAAATACANCAATCTCTGGTCTCGATCTATGTTTGCTTCTAGAGGCTGTTCCTCTCTTTCAAGGATAAGAATTTGTAACCATTAGCCTGCTGCTCTTTGGGAGTATCTGATTTTCAAGCCACTTCCCTTATCACACTTCCTCCTAGATATCCTTTTTGCCATTCTGCCCATCAGAAGCAGCATTTCTTGCTGAAACCATGCATGCTACATATGCAAGTGTGCGTGCTTAAGAGCATCACATTTTCTAGTTCTAGCCTTGAATTCCCTACTTCACCCCAAATGTCGCACAATATTAACTCCCACATATGTAATTTCTAATCGGAGGCAGAGTCAATAACTTGCTCCTGTCAGTCTTTGGATCTTAAAAAACCAACAACACGTTCCAGAGGTGCAAGATACTCCCAGTACCGTTACTTTCAAGGAGAGTGCTGGCACTCAGCACTTCTAGAAAGCAGGCTGTTTCATCAGATAGCTAAAGCAAGATTGAAAAATCTCTGTCTTGTAGTGACAGTGTCATCCATACTATACACAGAAATTAAAATCACAGCCCAGTCCTTTTGTGGTATCTGACTATAAAGGCGTAAGTCTGACCAGGTTTTTCCAAACAGCATCACACTGGAAGTTCAAACATGTTGTTTGCCTTCTATGACCCCTTACTCATTTTTCACAGTAAAAGCTTTCCAGCAAGTAATCTTGTAGGATTTCCTTCTAGATATATGCACCTGACTGTATTAAAGTGTTGGTAACGATCCCAGTTTACTAAGAAATCCGAAATCAGAAGGGCTTAGTCCTTTATAGGGTTGCGACAAAGTCAACATTGTGCAAGACCAACTAAATGTATAGGGCATGAAGTCAAGAAGCAGGAACTGACTGACTACATCCCACCACCAAAATGGCCAGTAGGTTGCCACTGGAGGCCAGTAGAACCAAAAGTGTCGCCCTGTGGGTGGACAGATTCAGTAAAAAAGCAACTTCAAGTGTGGAACAGTAGGAAGCGAGAACATCCCAAGCCATAGCAGCCATGCCACCACTTGAAACGCATAGATGAAAAATTTCGTCTTACATTAGCAGACTGAGGCCTTAGCAAAATTATAAAGTGCACTGAAAATACCAGAACTAATAAAAGATTAGGGATTAAGTGTTGCTAAAAACACAGAAAAAAAAGTCACTATGCTATGCATATCTGCAGGTATAAGATTTAGCCTGCATTCATCTGTCTAATTACCTAATTCAGCTTCTTTTCAAGTGAACAGAGGTTGTATTTGGTCATAACATATTACAATTCACAATCTCCCTCCTCTATTAAATATGTGCTTACCTTTTCTTGCTTAAAACTTCTTCTACCCTCTGGGTTGAAAATGTTACTTTTCTTTGACACGTATCTGACGTCTATTGAACCTCCGCTGAACAAATCTGTCACTGAAATTATAACTGCAGAAATTTCTTATCAGACTTTGACAATACTCTGTTGTCACTTTACTGTACGCCTGTGTATTTCTGAGACGAGAGCAGCAGCAGACAGCGCATGCGGTATGCGGTTGAAAGTTCAATCCTGAAGTTTGGATGGTACCACCCCTCCCCTGACCGTGAGGAAAAAGCTCTGTACTGAACCCCATCATCTTCTTCCTTGTAGTTCAGCTTCTTTCTACAATACAGCAAGTTCTTATTTGGTTAAAACCTGATTCTAGGGTGCTGAAAAGCTCAAATAAACATTTCACCTCACCTGTCAGAACTCTTGAACAGGAGGTGGGTCCTGGCCTTGGCTGAAGGCTCACAGTCTTAATAGATTTTGCATAACACACTCTGTTCATCAGCTCCTGCAGATGCTGGACAACGTGCAAAATAAAAACATGCTGTAAATGCACATAATTTACTGAAAAGTATTCAGCATGTTAAAGTTCCTGTTTAACAGCAGACCTCCTGTTGCAGAAATGGATAATTTGCCACCTAGATTTGCTGCCAAGAGCCAGGCAAGTAGGTGAGAGGCTTATGCTTCAGGATGGCAGCTAGGGTTTGCTGGTTGAGCATAGCAAAGAATTGAAATTGCATTCTCTTGATAGCCTTTTGTGTCTGGAAGAACACAGAGAAGCTTTTTTTTTTTGCAAATCATTGATAACTGCTTCTCAGACATCTTTCGTGCTACACATGCTGCTTCTTCTCAGTGTGACAGCAGAGTAATGCTTGCGCTGGCAGAGCAGAGAGAAGCCAGAGAGAAGTGACAGTCGATGAAGCAGCCCTGGTGCTGTACGTGATGGCCATAGCCAGGATAGCCCCACTGCTGTATTAAAATACAATTATTACAATTGCACAATCATTGCAGTTATTAATACATCAGCAATTCACCACTGACAGCAAAACGGTGGCACTTTGTCACTATGAATAACAAAATAATGCATCTTTACCCTTTACCAAAAAAAACCAAAACAAATGTTGGCTTTGCTTGAACAGAAAAATTTAATGACCACAAAGACAAAGTAGGTTAAATGTCTGCTGTCTGTTCCATGGATCACAATTTCTATGGCGGGTGGAGAAACGAAATTTGGACTTTATTTTAGGCAACATCCTTCCTTCTTTGAGGAAATGATACAGCTGTGATCAATGCCTTCAGAGTTAGCTTGTGTTCAAAGACAGGACTGTCAATTAGTCAATGAGCAATACATTTTAAAAGACAATTAGCAGTAAATTGTCTGTTTCTGTATAATCCTGCAAATCTGTTTCATGCTACTGTCTGTGAAGCCTAGCATGACTTTACCTAAATTGCTTGACAGATGTTCCCCTTCCCCCTATCAGCAGCTTCAATAGAATATTAAATATTTGTATTCACGCTGACCTGCGGACTTTCTTAAATGCATTCTCACATCTGTCTAATATCAATAAAGCTGCTATTTCTACATTGAATATGTTAGAATACACATTACCTATAAAAGCAGCAAGCTAAGTAGCTTTTGGTACACAGACTTGTTTAAATAAATCCATAGAATAAGATTAGTGCTAAGAATAAAAGGTTAAAAAAGAGACAAATTGAAGCCTTGTGTGGAAGGGCAATGTACTCCATCACTCCAGACTTTTGCAATATGCCAATCACTCCAAATTCTGCAGAACATGACCTCGGTTTGACACGGTGTGTTGGGTTTGTGTGGCGGGGTTTTGGTAGCGGGAAGGGGGTCAGGGAGTGCTACAGGGGTGGCTCCTGTGAGAAGCTGCCAGAAGCTTCCCTGGCTCCAAGGTGGACCCACCTCCGGCCAAGGCCAAACCAAACAGTGATGGTGGACCCACCTCTCTNTGGAGCTGTTCGTGGAGGACTGTCTCCCGTGGGAAGGACCGCACGCTGGAGCAGGGGAAGAGTGTGAGGAGTCCTCCCCTGAGGAGGAAGGAATGGCAGAGATGACGTGTGATGGACTGACCACAACCCCCATTCCCCATCCCCCTGCGCCACTCAGGAGGAGGAAGGAGAGAACTCTGGAGTAAAGTTGAGCCCAGGAAGAAGGGGGGGGTGGGAGGAAGGTGGTTTTAAGATTTGGTTTTGTTTCTCAATATCCTACTCAGTTTTGATTCTTAACAAATTAAATTGTTTTTTTTCCCCAAGTGGAGTCTGTTTTGCCCATGACCGTAATCAGTGAGTGATCCCTCCCTGTCCTTGGCTCAATGCATGAGGTTTTACCTTTCGTTTCTTCGGATTCGCCTTCCCATCCCACCGGAGTGGAGGAGTGAGCGAGCGGCTGTGTTGTACTCACTGCCAGCTGGCCTTAAACCATGACAAATGGTTTAGCAACCAGTAAAAGAGCCTGTTAGCTCTTCTTTGTATAACTTTCTCCCTCAGATTAATTCTCTCCCTTATCTAAATTATCTTTTTAATTTTTGAATTTCTTAGAACACACAAAAAAGGCATTTCCTATGGGATGTAGAGTATGTACTCACACCTCCTAGCCTGTACCTGTGGGAATAAAGAACTGGTGGTTAGCAAAAATGTAAACAGACCTTCAGGTTAGAGAATGATTGTGGATAAGTGAGACAACAGCGCAGAAAGTCCTACAGCGAGCGTGAGAAGCAGCAGATTCAAAACACCATGTAGCGGAAAACAGACAAAACCTGAAGGTCAGTAGAATGTAAAAACAAAACTGACAAAGTTGACTACACAAGACCAAGTGACAAGGTTATATTTAACAGCAGAAGCGTAGAAATTCCTGGGCATTGCACAATATGGGTATCTGCTGGTGTTTTGCAATGTCTGTTGCTTGTGCCGTAGAGGGAGAACACTGCTACCCACCTGGTTCCATCAACCTGATCCAAAGTCAGGAGGACTCCTTTGAAAAGTCCTTTTCTCCCGTTACCCAGAACTAAACAGATCTATAGACTGATGCTATCACTATGGTTACAGCCAGCCTCTCCAGGAGCTCTGTTTGTACCACTGGCCCTAAGAGCAAGAGGGAGAAGCAAAGCAACAGCGCTGGGCCTAATGCTGGCACGGGCGTAAATGGGGTGGGGTCTGAACCTCTGCCTGGGCTGTGGAGGTAGGAGAAAAGGGCACTGAAGATGGCCAAAGAGCTGGAAGTTGTGAGAGGAAAAATGGGGAAACAAACAACAAAAGCAGAAATATGGTGAGAAAACTCTAATTTGAAGTGCAGGAAGTAGAGTCCTATGTGCTTTACATCGCCTGAGACGTGGGCATTTCTGGTGCAGAATCCAGGTGTGAGATGGGATGAATCAGCCTCTAGACATGCCTCCTTCCCTCCATGTGGGTGCCTGAAGGCGAGATTAACACAGACCAACTCTTTTTTCTCGTTTCAAGATCAGTTAAGAATTATCTTTGAGCACTGATGATCCTTGAGGTCTTTTCCAACCTTAACGATTCTACGATTCTATGATTTGTCTCAAAATGCCTGTTCAGCTTGTCACTAGTACATCTGCTCTCCTTTGGGGTCTTCATTAGGAAGCTGAAAGTACAAACAGTCAAGAAAAACCCCACAATTCTGTGTTTTTCTTAACAGCAAGAACGCTTTCCAACTGCTTATATGGCCCTCACCTAGACCTCCCGGTGCATCCCACCAGCCAGGCTGTGAACCTGGGTTTCACAGAGCCAGCACACCAGCCAGTTTCTCAGGGTGGAGTCCAAAACTACTTTCTCATGCAGTAACCCCAAGTCCCTCTCCTTTTAGGCCTGGGCAGCTCCGTCCATGATCTCTCCTTACGCAAGATGGTTCCTGTTTCCCGTGTGGCTTTCATTTCAGAGCTGACCTCCTGTTTTGTGGGGTTGTTGGGGATTTTTCTGGGGGGTTGTTGTCGTTGTTTTTCAATCTAAAAGCAATACACCTTCAGTAGATCACGTCCATTTCCTCTGAACTTTAAGATTACAGATGTCTTCTTCTTGTCTCACCCTCTTAAAGCATCTGAGGTTTTCAGAAAGACCATCATACACCAAAATTCAGACAACATGTTTGACGAGGGTGAGGTTTGCCTGAAATACCTCTCGAACCTCTCAGGTTCAACGGATCCTGATTTTGCTGAACAAAATATCCGTATGTGACGGTCAATGGAAATCCATCTACTGACTTTAAGAAGAAATAGAGGAGTCCCACGTAGCGCAGGACTGATCAAACACGATACACTTGTAAATAAGACAAATAGCGGCTTGTATTCATGACATCGGTTATTTTTTGCTGAATATATAAGTAGTGGGAGATAAATTAACATTTTAGGAATGCCTCTGTAACTGTAATCTTGCAATGTGTTCTTTTTGCTTACTCCATCTCATGACTTAGCAACCTCCTGGCTTATAATGAAAATACTGGAGGATCTCTTTATTTTCATTTAAATTCAGTTTGCAGTACATACATTTTAAGGCAATAGTATAAATTGTCTTTCGCTTAAATATTTTGACAATAGGAAGATATAAAATGAGCTGAGTATTAATAATCATAGTTTTTTGCAACACAGTCGAGAATTTCAGTGACAGAAAGCGCTGATAGCGATACAGACTAGTTCAGAAACTATCCAGATCTTCACATTAAAGTTGGTTTGGAAGATGTACACTAGATATTAATAAAAAGTTGCATCACTAATTAAATAATTTGTCTAGTGTAAAGCTGAAAACTATCTTGCTTGCAGCAAGTAAAGCTACTCTAAATTCTTCTGGGTGAAATCAGAAAACTCTGAAACAGTTTGTGTATTTTTTTTTCTTCTGTAATATACCAGTTAAAAAGAAATGTCCTGTCATTTGAAAGTCAAGCCATTCTAAACTCCTGTCAGTATTACCAAGAAGAATTCAGAGTCACTCTTAATGCCAGTAATGGAACATGAAGTACCTGCAGATGCCCACTGTTTCTTTCCTCTGAAATCAATTGTCTCTATGACCCCAATAAGTGACCATGAAGAGGGAAAACTGTTTGTGCGCCTCTGCTAAGACATGCCTCTAGCTCCCCTCAGTCACCTCTTTAATGATGGATTTCTAGGAATGGAAGTTAACTTTTCTGGGGTAAATGAAACATGATTTCTAAATACTACTGACATTTGCCTGTACTTGATCAGTAAACTATAGCAATGCTACAGAACACAGTGTTATATTACCTTTCTGTGCAACTCCAGTGTTTATCCGTTTGCTGCTCATTACTAGATAGTGCTGACAAGCACGGACACTGTGGTTATACACATTACTGGAATACAAGAGTCTTGCGTATGGGAACATTCAAAGCTTGCAGACCCCTAATGCTTATCGCTAGCAGTTAGTAACGTACGCTTTACACCTTTTTTTTTTTTTTAACTAAATCCTTCTCCATATTCAAACACTGCATTTGAGAAAACATTTGAGCCTTGAAATCCAAAGGTCTCTATCTGCTTGGCAGACATGAAGGAGATTTAACCAACAGCTAAAGCCAGAAAATCTGAACCCAATTCTGCAATGGACACAGGGACAATTTGAATGTTTATTTTGGAAAAGATTTTCCACATAAATGGTAACTTTAAATTTTAGTATTGTTTTAACGGGATTTCCAAGCTTTCAGGCTTCCTAGGACTTTAAAATATCTTGGTTGTTAGCTAAAAAACAAAACAAAACAAAAAAAAAAGTGAAAAAAAAAGAAGCAGTAAAAAAAGCTGCTGTTTCATACTGTCACAGACCACAATCCCTCGTCAATATTCTGCTCCTGGCATAATAAATTAAAATGGTGCTGTATGTCTTTGTACCACCCAATTATCACTTCAAGTGCACAAATCTTCAATACTGACTGTACAGACTGTTTTCTTCAGCTAATTAATAACACACACTTACATGGTCTTCTGAAATTTCTTCTAATGGCAGCTCCACGTAATTGCTACCATAACTGTCTCCTTTAGACCCCACACACTTAAATCAGTTTACTCCAAAGCGAAGTTCAGCCAATGTATGGTAAGACCATAGTTCTCAATACTCCACAGATCACTCCATTGGGCTTCGATTAGGCAATAAAATTATGGCAACACATCCTCCCCAGCTTCGTGCCACGTTGTAACCAAGACCTTTAGGATATTTTGGGTAACAGAAGGAAAATCCTTCTGGGGACATATTTCTAATGTCTTTGATAACACCAGCAACATCATAAAAAGATTCTGGAGAAATCTAGTTTTAGGATTCCTCAGGGCATTATATTGAGCGGACCACACTGCAGACAGAGGAAACATCAGCGGCTTCAGCTCTCTGCAACCTCCGGACCCGGCGGATCCCCACCGGACTCCCCCGGGGAGCACTCGCGTGGGAGCAGCTCCGGCCGTCCGCACCCCCTGGGAAGCGGCGGCCCCTTAAAGAGGCGCGGCGGGGTGGGGGGGGCTCTGCCCCGCGGTACCGGGCGGCCCGGCCCGGCACCGTCGCGGGGTCACCTGACTGCGCCGGGCCACCGACCTGTGGCGGCAACGGCAGCACCGCGCCGGTCCGCTCGCTGCGTCCCGCCCTCTGCACCGGGGTAGGGGGCGGCGCTGCTGCGGCAGTAGCGCGGGGATTAGGCTGCGGGAGGATTAAGCCGCCGGCTGGAAATAGCAGCAGCGGCGGCGGCTCCCGGGCGTGGACGCCCAGCGCAACCCCGGCGGCGGGAGGGGGCAAGCCCGCCCCTCACCTGGGGCTACCGGGGCCGTGGGGAGGGAGGGTGGCGGGGGNGGGGGGGGAGCTGCTGCGCCGCGGGGCGCCTCGCCAACGGGCAGCGCGGCGGGCCGGGCCGGGGAGCGGTGGCAGCGGGAGGCGGCGGTGCCCGCCCCAGAGCGGCGGCGGCAGGAGGACGGGAGGGAAGGACGCACTGACAGGTCGGCCGCTGGCGCTCGCTTCATCCTTTTCTAACCTCCGTCGCGCCGGGCTGCTGCATGGCGCTGGGCTCCGCCGCATCCAGCGGGGCCTCGTTTCCCGGCGGAGGGATGGGGGGGCGTGGGGGTCCCCATCGGGGCTGGGGTGAGGCACCGGGAGGGCGTAACATGGCGCAACGGTGCCATAATCTCCCACCGGGGAGGCGGTGGGGCGGGCGCTGCGGCGGGGCCGGGGCGCGGCGGCCGGTTGCCCCACGGGCCGGCTCGGGGGGGGGCGGCAGGTGTGTGTGTGTGGGGGTCCCTTCCCCCCCAGGTCTTGTACATTATTTGTGTGCAGCCTCCTTCTGCTACCATCATTATTTCCCCTTCATCGTTTCCCTGCAGCGTCTAAATACCCTTTATTTTTGCCCCAGGCAGCTTTTAGCGATGCAAAGGCTTACACAACGGGGCGGGGGGGCTGCGCCTCGGGAGGGGCCGGGCTGCCTGAAGGACCATTGTGCGTGTGGCGTGGCCGTGTGTGTCCGTGCGTGTGCGTGTCTCTGTCGTACCCCCCCTCTCCCCCCTTCCCCCGGCCTCCCCACGGCGATAAACCCGGAATGTCCCCATCCCCTCCCGTGTTTTCCGCCCCTGCAGAGCAGGCAGCAGCACGCAGGCCGGTGGAAGATGTCGGGTCAGACGCTGACAGATCGCATCGCAGCTGCTCAGTACAGCGTTACGGGATCAGCCGTAGCCAGAGCCGTCTGCAAAGCCACCACGCATGAAGTGATGGGGCCCAAGAAGAAACACCTGGACTGTGAGCATCCCTTTTTTTGTATCCCCAGCGAAGCCCCGGGGCTGACTCTTTAGGGTGCCTTTGAGCTGTCCAGCTGTCACACTTGCTGTAATCCAGTTTGCAAACCCTAAGGGTGATGAGACATCTCCAGAAGAGGATGAGTTATTATTGCATTTCTTCTCTTATTGCATAATACTGTTCTTTCGGCCATTTTTTATTTTTTCGTCATGACCTCTTGCCTTTGATCCAGGAAGGCAGCCTTGTGGGGTAGGGGCTTGGAAAGAGGGGAGGGAATTGAACACAGGGCAAAATGGACATGTTCTTGTCACTGCCTCCTTCCGTCAGGATTATTCTGGGGAGAGACATAGATGCTGTGCCAGAAGCTGGCCAGGTACTGGTCGGAGCGTGGCTGTCTCCAGAACAGACTTCTGAAGAGGTTTAGACGATGGTGTGCTTAAATGGCAAGGCACTTGGGCAACACTACGCTGTAGATTGGGACAACCTTTGGAGAGTTTCAGGGCTGTTGCTGAGATCCCAAATGTCTGACAGCAACTTCATGAGCTGTCCAGTGGTCTGCATCATGTTTTATTGAAGATGTCTGGTGGCTTTGTCTCAGATTAATGATCTGTTCTGCACTGGTATTAGCTAGTTAATGCATGAAACAAGGCTGAAGTCAAAATGTTTCTTAAAAAAACAACGAGCTGGTGATGTTTTGTCTTGTCAATTTTCTTTTCAACCCACTCAGCTGTCAGTCCCTGCTTGGAAACACCAAGGAGTAAAATAGTGAAAGAATTTAATTGTGTTATGTTAATTGGCCTTGTTTACCAGCAGTAACTCTGTCCAGTGTTGATCTCAGTAGATCAACAGCAGGTTTTAATGTCTCAAATGAAGTTGGTTTTTTTTGTTTGTTTGTTTTGGTTTGGTTTTTTGGGTTTGTTTTTTTTTTTTGGCATGGTAAGAAATACTTTCAGGTAAAGATCAGCAGGTTTTATACCAAGCAGTCTCTTGGCTGCTGGCCATTACTAAGTAATGCTGGTGCAGGTTCATGTAAGTGCAATGATGTATTTCTTACAAGGAGGTAGTATTACTTCTGGAAAATAATTCCAGATCTCAGTTCTAATGACTTCATAACTAACCCATAAAGTGGCTCACAGCGTGTTGGTCTTCCAGTATATCTAAATACTCTTGTATATGTGTCTCAGAGATGCTGACGTAAGCAGCATTGATTGAAGACTGACTGGAGTCTAAACCATTGTTTAAATAGATCAGCAGTCTTGATGTCATGTATTCTCTGGTGTTTGCTTGAATATCACACACAATCATCTTGGTTATTGATATTTCCTATTTTGCTGTTTGATATCTGTCAACACTTCTTAATCTGTAGGTTGTGTCTGGACTGTCCTACTGTATCTGTTACTCGAAGCTTTAGCTTAAAAAAGAAGGCATGGCTTATATATTTAAGAACATGCTGTGTATTCATGTGTGTTTATATATATATACACACACTTATACACATATGTGTATATATATATAAAAATGAAAGTACTATCTGGAACAGGCAGGATTAAAGTGAGGTGGAAATAATTAACCAGTATTTGGATATTGGTGCTAGTACTTCTACTTCAGAAAATGAGCGTGGGGGAGGCTGAAGCTGGTAGCATTCCATGCAATTTCATACCCACCTGCATGTAAGACACACAAAAGGAAGAGAAATTGTCATTTCATGGGAAGATATATCCCTGTTAATTTTCCTTCTATTTTCCAAGTTGAGAGTTTAACTGTCTGGTATCATTAAAGACAGAGTCTTGTCAGTGGGAGATATACGCATTCAAAATTGTGGACTATAAATGAAAATCAATTTAATGTTTTTAAAAAAATGTTCTCAAGCTCTTAAACCCAAGGCATTTCCTCATAACTATGAATTGATAGGCAGTTCCTTGAACTCTGATGTGTATCTTGTGAACAAATACTGAAATGGGCTTTGTATATTGTAAAGAGAATAAATTACAAGAGCTCTGAAAGAGCAATGCCCCCATGAATGCAGGAGGTACTTCTAGATGGAGGTAGATCTGAGCCACGTGTCTGTCTGCATTTCAAATTGGATCAGTGGCATTTCAAGACACGGAGAAGGGAATGAAAAATAAAACTTGCTAATGCCTGGAATTTTGAGTCAAGGTGTGAAGGATTTAGACAATTAAAACCAGAGGGTGATGGTGGGAGCGATGCTTTATGAAGAGCTATGATTCTGGTATTGGAGTGGCGTTTCTGTGTCCGTAGGGAACTCCATGATTTTCTTTAGTGTCTTAGTGGCCGGGTGTCGTGTCACACAAGCTATATTCCACTGCCCTGCTTAGCAACGGTGCTTTGTAACTTAAATGGAGAGATCAACTATTTAACATGAGTTAATTAGTCCTGTGCGGATGGGACACAATGATGCCTGTCCTGGTATGTTTTCTGCAGATGTTAGTTCCAGAGGGTTGTAGAAGGATGACAGGTGACAAGGTGGAGGTGGAGATTCTTTTTTTTTGTTTGTTTGGTTTAGGTTTTTTTTAGAGGGAATTTGAGCTGAGGTATAGAAAGTATTACTGGGGTATGAGTGCATGTGTGTGAGGAAGGGAGGAGAGAACAGAACGAATGTCTTCTGTGAGCAAAAGCTGAGCTAAGTGTTTACCCTTGGGTGGGTTTCTGTACTTGCATAGCTTACAAGGGCAGGCTTTGGTATGGATGCTGTGTAGTGGCTGTCCTTTGGCATGGGCCCTGGGTGCTACCCTGGCTTGTCATGTGAAGTTGTACTGAAGTACGATTAGGTTGCTATCATATACTCATTAGTAAGATTTACCATTTTCTTAAATTCCAACTCTCATACTAGTGAATTTCCAGCAAATGCGGGAAGTAGTGCCAGATGGCTGTAAATGCATCTTCTAAGTCCCTGTGGGGAGGGAAGGACTGTCAATCTGGGATGCTCTGATGGCTTGGGGCAAGCCCTTGCACTTGACACATAAAGAGCTCTGACCCTTTTGGACTTAACAAACTTAACAATTACATACAGCAAGTGAGGAAAGCATTTCCATGGAGAAGTGGGGATTAGCTGGTTGATTTGGTGCAGTGAGAAGGGAAATTGCAGAGGGGCTGAGTGAGATCTATGGACTATGTGAAGGGTGTAGGAGCTGTGATAATTCAACTGGGAGGGCAATCCTAGTGTACAGTATAGAAGTTTCATTCTCAGAATTGTTCGGAAAGATGTGCTAAGGCTTCACTGAAGGTATAACTGTGTGGGGCAAGTAAAAGGCAGCTTCTAGCCTCTGATGAAGGTGACTCTGATAATATCAACAGGGAGAAGTTTTCGGAGAAGGCAAGTAACTTGACTTTCCAATGTTAAAACACACCATGGATGAGGGAAAATAGGTAGATCTGAACTCAGCTCCTTTTATAAGGTATCTTTCTCAGAAACAGACCATCAAGCTTTCATTTAGGGAAGTGAAAATCAGTGAAGCTGTTGCATCTGTAGTTGGTTGTAACAAGTTCCTGTTTCAGAAAATTATCAAAATGGCTTGGATTTTCCTTGACGTATTTTGTTGAATTAATTGCTTTGCAGCAGGAGGAAGTTCTGGAATGCGTATTCAAAAAAGACAGTGTGGTGCCTCCTTACTTCTTCAAAATAATTCTCATAAGGTAGAAGGCCCTTCTAGAGGCCTGATCAAGAGCTGGGAGATTTTTATGAAATGTGGAAGCAAAGCAGGTGAAGATTAGGACTCAGTTTTCTGCAGCTGTGAAGATGACCTGTGTATCTGTAGTAACATCTTAACCATTCCAAGTCTAATTTTGCATATTTGTACGTGGCTAACAAAGACTCTAAAAGAAAATTTATAGCTGGTAGCTGAACTGCAAGGCTGATGTCAGTATTTTGCTTATACAGATGCTTTTGTTTGTTTCTGTAGTGTTTTGCCTTTCTCCTGCAAACTGTGGAGATGACCTAACAAGTTTGAATCACTGGGGGTCTCTAGTGTTGAAACAGAAGTGGCTGTTGACTGAAAGCAATGGATTAAACTTTTTCCTAGGCTCAGTAAAGATAAAATTGCTAGACTCCACAGGTTAGTCTTAGAAACCTCTATCTCGTTCCTGAGGAATACGTCTGTCTCTCTGTTTCTTGGGGGGTCAGTGGAGCTGTCTTCAGCCACTAGATTTTGGGGGCTGTTAAGGTTAATTTGTATGTGTATTTCAGAAGTTGTTTGCTGTTGAAGTGATTTGGGGAGTGTTCCAAGTCTGTTGGCACTTGGGGCCCTTTCCTAGCGGGAGCAGCGCAGATGTACGAATGCTGCATTGCTCTGCAGTCCAGGTGACACTTTGTCTTTACGGCTGTGGAAGTACCTTCAAGAAAATTGCCAAGAACAGAGTCCTTGTACAAACTGGGTTTAATCCTTCAAACTTTACTAATGAAACTACTTTCGTAAGTCTTGCTATATCTTGTGTCACAGTTTTTATGTACAAGAGAACTGACTCTGTTTAAAAGTTAGTATTGACGATCAGCTGCAATACAATGTCTTGGTTTTTGTTGTCACAAGTGATGTGTGTTCCAAATTGTGAAGTCCTCCTTGTCACCCCAGTGAATCTCTTTCATACCCGAAAAGAAAAAAAATCCAAGCAAGCAATTATTTTCTTTAATTCATTAATGACTATTTGATTAGCACTTTTTTGTGTGTGTGTATGTAAGGACTTGGCATCAGTCTCTGTGCTGAATACCTCTTACTGTGGGCTTCTCTCATGTCCTTTCCCAAAACAGTATTGAAGTCTTACTTCATTTGGAGGTGTGTAGATCTCTGAACAGGAGCAGAAATGTCTGTCATGGGTAAGAGGAGCTAATAAGAAGGCTTTTAGGTTAGTTAATGTTGAATATTTCAATAACATTAACTTCCAGTTCTTCCTCTGGCCCCATACTGTCTTTAAGGCATGTGTAGTACCAAGAGAAGGTTGCCTTTTAATTAAGCTAAGATTTAGCTAACTAATGATTTTTCAAAATATGTTTGAAGCTGGGTGGAAGTTTGAATTCATGAAACAGGCAGGATCACTTCATCTTGTGCATCAGAACTGTTCTGTGTTTACGTCTTCTTATGGTACGATGGCGAAGGAAAGGAAAGAGAGGATGAGGAAACAGAAGAGTGGGTAGGCAGTGTAATATTAAACTTTCTTTCGTCACAACAGTGTAACTTGATGAAGCCAGATTGACTAGTCCTACCCTCCCTCCCCTTGGCTTTTCCTCTGCTGAAAGCATGTATTCTTAGTTTTCAGTAGTCATCAGGATTCTTCTGTTAAACATGATTTGTCAAGGACATGGATGACAAGTTCTGGGACAAGTCAGGTCTTTCTGCTATACTGACTTGCATTAGTAGACCTGGATAATGGAGTATCCATGTCTTTGGGGGTCCTTGACCATGGAGTGGTCACTATGACAGTGCCCAGCCCATAGTCTTAATCACTTAGTAGTTGGGTATGTTTCATAATAGTCTCCTAGTGTTATTCCCATAGATCCTGGGTGACAGCAACTGAACATCTTTTGAACAACAACAAGACCTCCTGCAGTTTGATTTCCTGTGGTTTGACTTGGTCTGTGCCTCTGATTTCCCAGCCTGGCTCTTAAACCCTCCATCTTCTGTGGGGGCCTTGCCTGGGCCTGTCCCACTGGTGAGGAATTCAGGGAAGTCTCTAAGAAGGTGCTCTGTTGGTGTGGTCGGTCCATGCTTCTGTGTTTCTGCTCCATGAAGGCTCCTTTGAAGTGCTTAAAAGTAGATGACAGGATAACTCTGAAGGATGTAGAGTTTCGGATGCTATTTGTCTTCCCTGCTTCTTGCTGGATGGAGGAGTTGGTAGCCAAAGAGGAGAATTTGCTGCCCTCTTAGTCCTCCCTTCTGAAGATAGGGTAGTATAGCAGAGGCAAACCTGACTCTAGGATTTCTGCCTGTGTTCAAAACGCTTGAGACTACTTTGCTCTTCCTTGCCCTACTTATGTTCCGCCCCAGTCCTCTGTGTCCATGGCAAGGTGTTGGCTGCTGGAAGGGACCAGAGCCTGTTCCATGCCAGAAACAGCTCCCCAGTGGGACACAGCTGAGCCCATCCACCAAGTGGCACCTCCAGAAAAATATATTTAAGAAAGGGCAGAAAATGCTGGCCAGGCAGAGGAGGAGGAGGGAAAAAATTAGAAATGGCAGAGGGAACACCCAGGTGAGAGGTGGAGCAGGAGGTCCTCGAGGATGCTGGAGCAGATATCCCCTGCAGCCTGTGGGATAGATCCTGTTTTGAGAGGTCATAGCTGCAGCATGCCCTTGGCTACTAAAATGCTTGCCATGTGCACCCAGTATACCCCCTGATCCCAAAGGAAAGAAAGGGACAGACTTTCTTCAGCCAGTGATTCTGGGGGTGGGGAAAAACTGGGGGGGGGGAGGGATGACATTATATCTCTTCCCTTCATCTTACTATAGTCTAAAGATGAGTCAGTAATACCAAACAGATCATTAAGTTAACATGCCTTGTGCCTTTTTGGAGCTTCTTTTCAGGGCACAGATGAGGATGCGGGTGAGGGTGGAAGAGCACAAGTTCTGCTGTGTGCCTAGGGGAAATGCAGAGCTCTCACCCATGAGTGTCTGATGAAACTTGAATCTACAAACTTCTACACATGGCATGCAGATTAGGAACAAAAGGGGTTTCAAATACCATGAAAACTAAAAAGGAATAAAGCAAGCCAGGAAGTCAGGGTCTAGATCTCAGCACAGGACATCTGGTGTACCAAAAGAATGGGTCATCTAGCACGAGGCTGAACCCTGAACTAAATTATATGACAGAAGAAGCCTTCCTAGTAGCTTTGCAGGTAGCCCAGGGTTTGCAGCAGTGCTTTTGTTCCCCTGAGTCAGCAGTCCCAGCAAGATTGCAGTGTGAAGCTTCATTGGTAAATTGATATTAGAGTCCCATCAGACTTGTCATGGTTGCTTGATTTTCCTACTGGCCAAAATTTTGCTTGGATAAGAGCTTGGTGTCTTAAATAAAACCTGAATAAAACAGATGTTGGGAACTGCTAGAAGGCGACCGGAATACTTGTCAGAGGCTAGCTTGCCCCTTTGGGGAGTATTGTTAAGTCTACTTTTTCAGGAGTCTTGCAAACCTCATGCTAGACCTTTAAAACTGTTTTTAATACTTTTAATCTTGCTATTTTGATTATGTTTACTTCTGTAGAGCTGCTTGAAAACACTGAAAATCAACACAAAGAAAGTTTTGCAAGGGCAGCCACAGAGGTATATTCCCAGTCATAGCTGGTAGCCAGAAAGCTGCTTTTGCTCATAACAAATTCTTCTCTTCAGGTTATGAAACACATTTGTGGAAGCAGTTGAGAGCTGTAGTCTGCTAGGAGAAGGAATATACCAGCAATCTGGACTAGTACCACCAATGGTATTGGACATCAGCCTTGAAATGTCACCATGGATGTAGGTGGAATACTAGAAGAGTGTTTTCTAGGCTGCTGGCAAGTGGTGCATCCACTTGGTGTCTGAGGCTCACAGCTTAGCCGTAGGCACAGTATTGGAAATGGCAGAGCGCTGTATTAACACTGACTTCCAGATGAACCAAGTCTAGATACCCTTCTGTTCTTCCTCCCTGCCCACGATAATGTGATCTCATGCTGTATTTTAGATTATATCTGTATCTTAGCTTACTTTAATGGAAGGGATTGGATGCTGAAAAGTCCTGGTGTCATGCTACTGTTGTGCATTTTGTAATCTGCACTCTGGCTATGTGAGGTGAAGCAGTGGATCAGTCAGTTGCCTTTCCTAGAGTCTGTTTTTTCTAGCTATTGTTAAAACTCAAATGTGTATGATATTTCTTGCAGAGGAAATTTTGCACGTATGTTGGCATGATCATGCTTGAAGGTCACCAAGAAAGCACACCCTGCCTCTGACATGTACTGAGAACTCCAAGATGCTGAAAGGACACGTCTACGGCTTGGGTCTGACTTGTGGCAATCAGCTCTTTTCTTGATTGTAAATCAATATGCAAAATTACCTCAGGTAGAAAGCAAGTTGGCAGGAGCTTGTAGTTGAGCCACAGAGCTCTAACGAAACAGCTGAGATGTGTGCTTTGACAGGGTGGCTTTATTCAAAGAAGGAATAAAAAAGACAGCAGTGTTCTTTGCTAGTTGTCCCTAGGTATTTAGGAGACTAGGTAATGGCTGAGATGTGAAACCAGTAGGGGTAGATTGGAGAGTTTGTTGTCCACTTGAGCTAAGATTGTTCTACCATATATTTAAAGGACCAAATAACATGTCCTTTCAAGAAAGTTTCTTAAACTTTGCTGTCCTAAGGAGGTGATACAAGACTGTGGCTTGACTACTGACGGTATAGTCGATCACTTCAGACTGGCTCTTGTGGCTTGGCATGAGCGTGGATGACATAACGGCAGCGGGCACTTCCATAGCAGATGGTCAGCAGCTAGCCTGCAGAGCCTGGCAGGCTCCTAGTGCCTCTGACATAGTTTGTTATATCTCTTAAGTCTCTGTGATAGTTTACAGAATGTTCTAAAATGGTCCTCCACAGAAATGAGAGGAAGACATGACTGCTCAAAGCATGAATAAAACATGCTCACTTGTCACGCGTGTTCTTAAAATGTATGCAAGTTTATGAGTGTAGAAGAAGGTCCTCAAAATAAGGCAGTGATCAGTTATGCAGCCACGATGCGGGACTGCACTAGCTAGACCATACATCTTTACACGTAATTGAAGAGCCCACATGGATGCACTTAAGTGGGAGTTCAAACTGTTTTTAGAAGGACTCTTCCTTTCACTTCTCGTTTCAGACAGTGTAGGTCTTGTATGAAAGGGAGAAGCCAGCTGGCCTGTTTGCTGGCTCTGGAGGCTGCTGTTTCTCATTATGTAGAGGTCAAATATAGATGCAAGCTTTAACGTATCATTGCATCTGTTCTTCAGCAACCCTGGAGTTTTCAAACCTAACCTTTTCAAATGGAAACTTGGGTTTGGAACTTGCTGCATGACTCTGGAATCAAAAGTACAGGTTTTGTGCCTGTAGCTCTTAATCTGGATTTTATAGCTTCATATAAACCTATTTATAGGAGGATGTATGTTCTGCTGAGAACAGAGAAAGAAAACATGTACATTTTATCATGAGTGATGTTTGGTTGCTGTCATCTGAAATAGAATGCTGTTTCCACACGTGAGCCTTGCCTGTGTCTTTCTGATCTGGTCTTTCTAAGCCATCTAGAGCCTTTCTAGTTTCGTTAAGCTTTATGTAAACTGCAAATTACTCTGCTGTTTGTGAATGGCAAGAGTATTAACAAAGTTTGCTGTGTTTGGAATAGGTGAACTTAAAGAACTTCCTCTTGCTTATCAGGAAGCTGGAAATTGCTTAGGCAGTATTGTTGAGAATCTATCTTTCGGAACTCACCTCCATAGCATGCTTAGGGGTTTAATTGGCACCTCTGGGTATTCCTGTCTAGAGATCTGACTCTGTGCAAAGCTTCTCCTGGGTGTGAGCTTGAGTGGTGGATTCCAATGTCGCCATCATCAAGAGCTTGACAGGACACTTCCACTGCCAGTGACATATCTTCCAAAGGTGTTGGTGACTTTGAACTGTTAGATAGCAACTTACTGCTGTTGAGTTTTTTTAAATCCTAGTAGTCCGAACTGCATCTTACATCTCTTGGGTGGATGTTCCATAGAGATTAACAGAATTTGTTTGCAATATCAAAAAATCCACAGTATATGAAAGGCTGCAGGCTCATGTTGAACGATAAAATCTACTGGTAGTTGATGATAGTTTTTTCAAAATTTCTGAGACTTAAACTCACCTGTCTGTGTGGAAGAAGCAAAGGATTCTTGTTTAACTGGTGTAGTACAGGGGAATGAACATAAAGGACTTGCATGGTCGGTTTCATATTGTGTTGTTTGTTTTTGTTTTGTTTGTGTTTTTTTAGCAAGGAGGGAGTAAAGCTTTGTCTAATTGTAAAGGACAAGTTTGTAAAAAAAAGTACTTGCTGTTCAGTTGCAGCTGCTTCAGTATGCCTCTAGGAAGTTGTACTGCTGCACTGACTGTATGGACAGGTTTGCATTACACTTGGTTTCTTTTTTCAACAGATACATCCGTGTTTTCAGCAGGACTGGCTGCATAGTTGTGGGCATTTCATTCCCAGTTAAGAATTTCAAGCCATGCTAAGCTTCTGGTGGCTTGTCAGCTCCACAGAGTGCATGGGCTCTGGCCTTGTTTGGTTATTTTTCAGGCTGACCCCACTGAAGGTTATGTCATCCCATCACAAAACAGTTGGACATTTAGAAGAATCTGTCTGAGACAGTAAGAAAACCACGGGCCATGGTTTGGATATTAAAAATGAGATGTGTCAGCTTCTGAGCCTGCCTCCTCAACTGACCTGTTTCTAGCCTACAGGCTGTAGATAATTAACATGTCAGTGAAGTTTCTTGCTCCTTGTCTCGTCCCCACCCTATTTTTTTAATGTATTCCCAATGTGTAACAGCTAAGCAGTCCAGATGAAGCATCGGGCTGCTTCCCATATATTTCCAGTCTCATTCAGATTTGTAGTGGGTTGCAAATCGCTGTTCTGGGCAGAGTTGATGGGCTAGTGACAGTTGCACTTCTACAAGTTTATTAAAAACAAATGGTTTTCTGATCATTTGAGGGTGGAAAGCACTAAGCAGGGTTCATTTTTCTCGAAATAAAAATGACAGAAGCATGGCAACTCAAATAGGTCACGTACCATGCCTCAGCTGATTGCCTCTTTCTTCCAGATGTGGTTGGAGGGTAAGATCAGCCCAACATGTAAAGGCTGATTAGAAAATGTCTAGTGCAGAGATTACAGTAAGTGACCCCATGCTGCTTTGGCAAACATGAAGTTCTTGCTTTTTTAGTGTAGCTGTACTGTTCCAAATAAAAGCCACAGTTGATCCTGTTACCGATACTCAGTAAAGAGCCAAGTGATAAGAGTTACAAATTGATATAACCAAGAGGTAGTGTTAGAGGTTGTTCATCCTCATGGAGGGATAATCACAGGCCACAGCTAGAATCCTGGTATCCCGTTACAGTAGTCAATTAACTAGATCTTATTGACTTTTATCCTTCTAAGCAATAATCTTGCAACAATATACCCCTAATCTAATGTTATTTGCAGGAAGACCTAGGATGCAACAGGACTGTCACTTTAATGCTTGCATGGATGGACAGAACAATTTTACTCCTTAGAGGAAATGGAATAAATGCTTTGAAGGCTTGGCAGAAGATTGGCTGGTGGCTGCGGTTTCATATTTCTTCTCTAATTTAACATGTATTTTGGTTAAGGCTTCCAGGTTTGAACTGCTGAAGGAAATGGCTTGTAGAATGAGGTCCTGAGATGTGCCGTGCAAGAGAAAAATTCCTTTTAATGCAAAGTTACTGGAATGGGATCTCTGGGTGAGAGGAAGGGATCATTGGGCCAGTGATTTCTCATCTTTCCCCTGCTTCGCTGAACTTGTATTCTTGCCTGAGACAAGTTCTTTGGTATTCAAAGTGAGTGAATTCTGTACAAATGAGGTTCAAACCGAGCTTCGTACTACTTTGGAAAGAGGAAAGATCCCGTGCTTAGTAACTAAGGCTTTTGCTACAGTGAAGCTGCTTGAAAAAGCTGCAGTGGCTGTGGTCAGAAAGAAACCAGGTGGGATTCTTTGACCATGAGGCCTTTTCCCGTTTGCATAGTGTTCTGGCTCCATGCACATGAGGCTAAAAAGCTGCTTTCCTTAGCACGTTTGTACGAGGGAGTTTGTGTAACCCATGTTCTGGGCGACTGCTCTGTTGTTCCAGATGTTTAATTCCTGAGTAAAATGGAAGTTTGTATTCTTCTGAATTGTTGCATCATGGGTGTTAGTAAAGTCTCGGAGTTCATCCATAAAATATTCATCACTAATTAATGAGACCATACTTAAAACCCCAATGGATGCTGCTTAACCTTGAACTTCTGCAGCTGGCCTGGATGTCATCTTTCCGGTGTGTTACTCCCAAGGAAAGAACTCCAATGTAAATGCTAAAGGTAATGCACATTATTCTCCCCTCCAGAGGCAGTGGAGCTATAAATTCTGGAACTTTTAAGCAAGAAATATTCATAGTTCATTGAACTTGAAGGCATTGTTTATGGCAAGAATTTTTTTTTAACACAGTTTAATTATACTTTTTCCCCATTATTAGTACTTAGGGAGACAACTGCCTTGGTCACACCCTTTGTTGGCTTTTGTTTTCCCTGTTCCAAGAGAGCTTGAATCTCTCAGGAGGAGAAGCCATATGTATAAAACATTAAGGACGAAAAGGGACACAAATGCTGAATACTCCCAATGAGCTGGGGTGGTTTTTGCAGATGACTTAAAGCCAAATATCTTGCCTTGAGATGGTGGGGAAGGAGGGCCGCAAACCATATCAAAGTGCATTGGAATAAAATCCAGCGATGTATATGGGCAGTAGATTTTTCTGCTTTGTTTTCAAAACAGGTGTTTGGTGATAGAGGAAGTGGTGCGCTGTTGTATTTGAGAAAGGAGGAGTGTAATAAGATGATTCTAAGGCTAATTAAACTCTGTTTGAGAAATAATTGAAGGAAGTTCCAAGAGAAATCAGCTGGTACTCAAAGGCATCTGCCCTGTCTCTCTGCAGGCTCTTCATGTGATTAATAAGGAAAAAGAAACTAAAACACTTAATACTATGGCTAGTAGGATTATGCCTATGATGAGGCAGAGAGGAAGAATGGTATATAAAAGCTTGTTTTGATATGAGGTGCGGTTGTGTGGTTCAAAGACTGACTGCCATGGTGTCTCAAACTTCAGGATCTGCAGCAAGTATTTGTCCTCACAAGAGTCTGAGATGTGTTTGGGAAGAAGGAGGTCAGTGAAGTAGGGCTGGAGAGAGGAGGTAGCAGTCCCCCTAGTTATTTGTGGTCACAGTGACTACAGCTGCATTACTGGGAATGTCTCCGTAGTACCTGGAGAGCGTGTGCTCTGTTCAAGACTGTTTTTAGGCTTGTTGAGTTAGCATGAAAGCGCATAGGCAATGTCTGGAATATGCTGGACTTTGATAAATGGTAGGCTTGCTGGGGTCAAGGCGAGACATAGTAACTGTTGAAGTAGACTCTTGGGGAGGAAGGAGGAGACAGTATTAATTGCTGTTCTGATGGTGATTACAAGCAAGATTACGATGCATGTTCATGGAGACGGGGCAAGCTGGGGGTGAAAAGAGTAGATGGTAAACTTGAACCCCACAGATAAATTCCCAGATCTTGCTTTTGGACTTGCTTGATAGTCAAAGCCAACAACATTAAAATAATCTAATGTTCTCATGAGCAATACTGTTAGAAGCAGAAACTGATAACTTTGTTCTGCTTTCCAGTACCGTTTTGTGGTCAGTCTTCTGTAGACCTGGAAGTTAAGCTCTTGCATTGGTTAGCACAATGTGTAGTAGCTTCCTGATATCATTCTATGTCTTGCAAGGGATGACTACTGTTACGTGCCTATTTAAAGTTTTTTGGTTGAGGCTTTCAAACTCTTATTTTAAGCCACTTCTTTCAGTTCTTGACTAGCTCGGATTTGGAACAAACCTACATTTCCTTTTTCCGTAGCTTCAAGGTGTTATTTAAATACTTATAAGCCAGAAAAATAACTTGTGAAGACTATTCTAGCTTTCGGTGTAATAGTAAGGAAGGTCTGTAAGGGAGTTACTCTCTGAGAGATTTGGCAAAGTTTAGGAACTGAATGTATGACACAGCTCAGATGCTGAGGCAGCTCGTGTGTTAGTTTAACCTGGAATGACAGCTGCTCTTAAGTTGGCACCAATATCCCTCCGAACAGAGAGGTCTTGTGCTCTGCTGCTGTTTCTCTGCATATTGAAGTGTAAATTGTGAATAATTAACTATGCACTGCAGAATCCCGGGTCTGTCTATGAATACTTGAGTAACAAAACCCCAACAAAACCAAACTAGAAAAAAACCCTACCCCCATCCAGAATACAGTCTGAAAAGGTAAAGGAATAAGAGAGATTCTTTAAAGGGTTGTGGAATCTCTCTCATTGAAAAAAAAAAATCTCAAAATCAGGAAGTAGTTTATAATGAGCCTCAAGAAGTCTGAAATTCTGAAGACAGTGAAACTTTGTCACTGTTCTCTTGTTTTACCTTATATGCTTAACAAACCAATACCAAAATTAGTTACATCTTTTAATGGGCTCTTTAAAAGGTCACAAAGAACTAAGGTGTCTTAACTTACTTTGGTCTTCCTCATTGAACCCTCTACCAATCTTCCTCAGTTTGGCAGGTTTGTCTTTTTATTAATGAAGATGTTAATCATACTCTAGCCTTGCTTCTCTTCCCTGGATAAGCTGCAGATGTCTTAAGGCTGAGTCAGAACTGGCTAGTCAAAGAGTTTAAGGACTGGTGTTTAGATTTAAGGTATGGTGTCAAAGAACTGACAACCATTTATTCCTTCTATGTGCATAGGTTTTACATCTGAAAACTGAACTAGAAAAAGTATATTCAAGTCCAAACTAAATGTATAATTTAAACAAAGATCTCTAGACTGAAGGAGTGTTCAAAATAGCAGCTAGCAAGATGTGAAGAGAGGAAACATCATGTACTGTGATTTGGCGATTATAATTTAGTCTCACAGAAAAACAGATTCAAATGAAGGGTATGGGTCTTCTTTCTCCCACTTCCCTACTTGTGTGGAGGTCATGATGAAAGCATGGGCTGCTATTGCTGTACCATTCCTGGTTTCTTACTCTGCTTGGGATTTGTGTTGGAGCTCAGTTTCGGGGTTTGGGGGTTAGCTGTCAGTGTACTTGACGTGGATGCCTGCAGAAGGAAACTTTGTCAGAAAGGTACCTTTAATGCTTGTTTGTACTACTGTGTACCCCAGACAGAATAGTACCCCAGACAGGATCACCTTTGTAAGATTGCTTCGTATGGCTTCTGATGGGCTCTGCTTCAGCCGGTACTTCCCAATACGGTCTATTTTGTATTAACAAATCCACCTGTGATGTGCTTGGCAGACTCTGAACTTCATTGTCTCTTTTGAAAACTGTTTCTGTCCCACCAGTAGATATGTGAATCTGTATATGTTGAAATTGTAATGTCTAGATTCTCTTGTATGCATTTTCTTTTTCCTTGTACCTATTCTTCCCTACCACAGTGAAGACAAACTAATTTTGCCAATTCTTTTTTTTAAATTCTTCTTAGCCACAAATGTCTACTGCCCAGAGTTGATTAAAGTTAGCTATGCTTCTGAGTTGCTCCAGATGCTGGTTAAGCTGAAACTGTGGTCTTGGGGAAAGAAACCCAGGAAGCTTGAATTCCTTAACTTTGTGGCATGACTTAATGGGAAACAGCTCTGCAAGAATTAACCCCCCATCTCTTTTTTTCTCCCCCCTCAGATGATGAGTAAAACCTTCATGCGTGGTTTAATTCTTCTTCTGTTCATTCAAAGTAGTAGGCTAAAATTAAATCGTACCTCTCTGCTCATCGCACTATAATTACTCATGTCCTAAAATGTTCAGAGCTGCAGACTAAGCTGCTATACCCTCCAGCAGTTTGGAGAAGAGGCAGAAATGCCTGACCAACTTCAGCAGGCGCGGTGCAGTAGCATATAGGAGTAGTGCCTTGTAGCAGATAATTGCTGAGGTTTTGTGATCTGACATCCACGATGGAATACACTGTTTGTAGCATCCCTCTTCCATAGTGAGCTACATACTAAAACCTAGGACTGAAAGCTTGCAAACTTGATGGATGTTTCCTTACACTAAGGACAAATGCTGTCAGCTGAATCTCTGAACAGGGTAAATGGTGAGCAAGCCACTTGTGACTTGCTTCTGGGCTTTTACAAACCACTGTCTTCTATAATGCATTAATCAGCAGTACAGAAGAAAAGATTATTGGCCTGTCTGTACAACAAGAAGAAGGAGAACTGTTGGAGCTCTGTGAGCTTGAACTGCTGTCATTCAATAGCATGGCTTTCCTACTGGAACGCTTTGCAGAACTGCCTTCTTCAAGGATGGTATTACTGAGGTTGTAGAAGTTAACTTTACATTTCAGAAGGTGTTCTGCAAGAAAAACAAACAAACCAACCAACCCCCCAACCTAAACAAAGAACACCATGACAACAAACATTTTAAAAATCAAACTTGGCAAACAGATCACATCATTTTTATCTTGTGTCTCGTTACAGAAAATTATCCCACTGACCTGAAACTGAAGACAACTTTTATGCCCGTACAAAAGGCAGTTTTAAACACCAGCACTGCAGTTTTCACAGGCTTCTGACTCTGAGCTATAGATTTCTTGTATCTTAAAATGAGTCTGTTTAATAGAAGTGAAAACCCCATAAAAATCACTTGCCACAAATTAAAAAAAAATTACTAAACTTCTGAATGCTTCTGGTACAGCAATGTGGGTTTCTGAACATAGCAGGTGGTTCTCACTAGCTGATGTGACTCATTGGTCTGTTTAGACAGACCCGTCGTCTGGACTTTTCCTGCCCTGCAGAGGCAGAATCAGTGGTTTCGCAGCAGTCTGAACCTTGGCTTTCTGCTCTAAGCAGCACTAATGCCCTCAGTTATATGTGGTTGTGTTGGGGGGGGAAAGCNGCCCAGGTGAACTGAACTCCTGTGGAGTGGTTAAAGCAGATTTGCGTAGTTTAGGTGTACAGGGATCAGTCACAGAATAGTCTGTCTGCTTCTAGGCTAGAGTGTCTGTCATCACTCAATTACTTGAACAGTTGGATGAACATTTCTAGTCTGGGGGAGGCGGGGGGAAAAACGCATGTAAAATCATTAACATTGGTTACTCTCCTATTAAGGAAAGTAAAAGATGAGTAATTTAATTGTTAACACAGATAATGCTTAGTCTAGAGGTTAAACTTTTTAATTTTTAACTTTTTTCTATTCAGGTCTTCAAACTTTAAGCCTCAGCCCTACAATGAGGTCTGCATTCTGTGCTCTGTGTTGCATGAAGTTGCATCCTGAGATCTTGCTAGGGCTGTGTCTGGCATCACGCAGGTTTTGGTCATGCAGTTGCAGTATGCAGTTTGCAGCTGTGTCTCAAAAATAGGTAATAGCTTGTAGAAGGTCATTGCTGGCTGCCGAGCAAGAGTCTGTAGGTAATAGGTGATGTAGTAAATCAAAGATCCTATCATTAGATGTGGGATATATGGCTGTTTGTCACAACCATGGCCTGCAGCCTGGTGGGCTGAGAGCTTGGCCGTGCTACAAACTTTTTCATCTTCTTTGTAGCACCTAATACCCTCCTTTTCCCTCTTTTACAGACTTGATCCAAGCAACGAATGAAACAAACGTGAATATTCCTCAGATGGCTGATACGCTTTTTGAGCGAGCAACAAATAGTAGCTGGGTGGTCGTATTCAAAGCCTTAGTTACCACACATCATCTAATGGTTCATGGCAATGAGGTAAGTGTAACCAGCTTTCTCTCGAGACCATGTTGGCACTGAGTAGACTCCAAGCCAAAAGCATTAGTAGCGTAAAGGCATCTCTTTTGAACCACTAAGGACCTGAGAAAAAAGGGCAAGAATGAGTCTTGATGAGGAGTAAACTTACCTCTAACAGCGTAGATGGAGGCATGCCAATTGTCTGTCTCTTCCTTTACAAAGCCATGGCATAAGAGCAAGCAGCAGCGTGTTCCAGGATGTTGACAATTTGTGCATTGTCTGAAAACAGAGCTATGCAGGATTAAA
>VZTO01008536.1:0-44829 GCA_013400615.1 Syrrhaptes paradoxus
ATTTAGAGCCATATTTCCTCCCCTTACTACAATACAGAAAGGAATAAAATACCCTTTGCCCCATGGAGTATAGACTGTAGGAAAGGCATTCAGAAAGGCAAAGTACATTCCCAGTTTCTCTTCCAGATGAATTATATTGCAAAAATTCTTACAACATAAAATGGCCTGACCTGAACAAAATGAGGAAGCATACAAAGGAATATAACCTTTTAAGAGGAAAAAAGAATGTAATTCAAGACTTACTGTGTTCTCTGAATCTCACTGAAATACTCAGAGGGCAGCTTTACAGTGACAGCCAAAGACCACTTGATAAATAAACATCAAGGCAGCAAATACAGTTTCTTCTTAACACCATTCATTTATGGGACCGGTCTTCCTTTTGAAGTCCATGTAGCGCACTGGAAAAGAAGCATTTCCTGTTTTTGCCTGTGGATACGTTTCCTGCATAAATACAGTCCTATCCTTTCATTTTCTCATTACCAAGACATAAGAAGATGCTAAATTAAATTCTGATTTTTCATGGTTTTGCACTTACTAATTCTGAGTTACTCATCAAAATAAATTATGATTAATTTAATGGTTTACTTAATATAATAGTAGGTATTCGGATGTGTTACATACACTTAGGGATGCTATCTTTTTTTCTTCAGGGGCAACTTCTGGTCCCTCTTCAATCTTGAGCTATAACTAATGATAACTTGGATGAAACAGTTGAAGAAAGAAACAAAATATTTTCTAAGATGCATAACTAAAATATTTCTTTCTTTTCTTTGGGACAGTTCAATTTAAACATTTAAACTCAAGCATGTAAACTCATCTAGTAGATGAGGAGAGAAGAGGCAATTTCTGGCAAATGCTTACTGAAAAATATACACAACATATTACTGTCTTTAAACATATTGTCCAATGTCACACAATTAATCAGAAGTGAGGATAAAGTTTGGAAGTGCTGTATGATGATGATTTTTTCTAACTGCTAAATGTTGCAAGCTTATACGATGTAAAATAGATACTACACACCCAAAAAGTAGGATATGTTGAAATACGCAATTTTTTTTCCTAGAAAGAATCCCATATTATTACTATTAAATACTTAAATGAAAAAAGAATGGTTAGACTAAACAGCACGAGTTACACAATTTTAAAGCACCCTCTCAACTACTGCTAGACTGTGTAATGAGAAAGGCGTAGGTGATGCAATAACTGTAAATATGAAGTAACAAATAGAACAATTCATTCTTCAGGAGCACAAGCTAGTCAGCATAGATTAACTTGCACTTTGAAAGGGCTCTAAATGAAGTCATTTGTAATTTAGGTACTAGAGAATTTTATAATCTCCTGAAGCAGAAAAGTAACATCTTAAGAGCATTTCTATTATACTCGGGTAATCTTACTGCATTTCAAGTATTTTTCTTCTGTATCTAGTGGTTGATTATGAAGTTATATGGGTTTAAATAGCAGCATTCTATTTAAGCATGTCCTCATTCTAAGCATGTTCCTTAATCAGTCGGAGAAAGCTAATTATAGATTAGAAAGGTTTTGTTTACACACAGATATCTTAGTAATCAGCAGTGATGTGAATAGAAACAACAGAAAAATGCATCACTATGCAGAATTCAGAAAAATATTTGGTGCTTTGGAACTTCAAGACTGGCGTCATCACAGTTATGCAAAGTTTCTTTGATGCAGGTTTCTGCCAAATCCCACCTCAAGCTTCCAACTGTTCTCAAATTATCATCTCCCAGCAACAGAAGAACTGAATCTGTTTTAGAATCAAAGGCTGAGTGATCATTAGTACAGCATTGATTGAAAGGGGGCAATGGAGCAAGAACAGACTAACAAACTGCAAGAATACGTTAAAAGACATTTGCCTTGACATGCTACCTATTTACACAAATGCGTTGTGCTAAACGTAGTTAGTCCAGATTACCTGATGCAACATCATTGGAAGTAATTTCACAATGTGACAAGGAAAATTTCATCATTCTTTGGAAATACGTATTTTGTAGCATGCTAACAAATTAAGAGCTGCTGTTTACTTTTGGAATTTCAGTTATTTTTACTACTTAGAAAGAAATATATACAAAGTAGGGATTTAATAGAAACAAAACATTAGTTGACCCCCTCCCCTGTGCAGCATTAGCAGATGTTAAATACAGCTGATGAGTGCTAAAACATGAAGTTGCTCAGCTGCCATCTTCCCTCATTCCTTTCCTACCAACGAGTTAGCGTTCTCAGCAGCAATAGCACACCTGTCACCATAAACAGGATGAGCTTCAAGCCCAGGAATGCTCAAATGTACTAAATAAACATGCAGCAGAAAGGAGAAGGGTGGAAAGGTGGTTGCCTCAGGTGTACCATAAAACATGAGGCTGAAGGCTGTTTGCATCAGCACATGATGCACAGCTGTCCCATAATCATTAATTAATGCAATGTAGAATTAAGATTTTGTTGTCTGAGGGTAAGCTCTGATATTTCCATTTGGTCTTACACATGGCAGATTCTGAGAGCCTTCTTTCTGTATTTCAGACAAAATACAGATGGTGTAAGATCATGCAAACATAGCTCCTCTGCTTCTGAGGGCAGTACACACAGAAGTTATCAGTGAATGCTTTCTTTCTGAGGAAGGGATCATATTCTGCAGAGGGCAGTGCATTCAGGATAAGTAATGCAAGGGACAGAGACGGATCTTAGAAATCTCTGCGTTGAAATTCCTGTGTATGGTTAAAAGATATCTCCACTTTCCCCTTCCTTTGCTTATACCCTAATCCAATCTCTCCTCCGCCTTTCCTACACCAATCCAATAAAACCCATGCAGATTCTTTCTGTCACTTTTGGTACACCCCATTGTTGGCTGGCTCCTTCTCTCTCTCCCCAGGAGTGATACACTTGCTCTGCCGGAAGCCTTCCGAATATACACACTGCAGGTTGCCAGTGAAGGGCTTCATGCTCATCTGGGCTTTTCTTCTTTCTCTGCCTCCAAAACTATGCTTTTGCATACCCCAGGCTCCTCTGAAAACACCAAGCGTCCAATGTTTTAATGCTGCTTTTAGCTTGAAAGGTAGGAACAAAAGTTAGAATACACACCAAAAGTATAACCAAAACAGTCAATAATTAAGAATTATTTTTAATGGAACATAAAATATAAAATGCAACATTATGTGTTTGAAAAGTATTAGTGATGAGAATTAATATCAATGCCAGATATGGTAAAGCTTGCCATATAAACACATTAAGGGAGTTCTAGGGGAAAATAACCCGTTCTTTCAACTTCTCTCCAGTAGTAGCATGAGTTTTATTTTATTCTCTATGTATAGAAATACAGCTTCAGAGTAACAGTTTTGAAACTCCTCTGAACACAGAACTTTTTAAAAAAACTTCTTAAGGCTTCCAATTAACTTTGCCATTGCTTATTCACTTTGGCTTTAAATTCTTTTTCATACTTGCTAGATGACCTTATAGTGTGTGGATTAGGACAACTTCTAAAAGCTGCTCCAGACTAAAGATTATGGTGATTTTGAAGCTATCAGCCATGTAATCTGAATTGCATTGCCAAGGAAATAATTTTTCATCTTTTTCTGCTTAAAGATTTCTATTTACATGCAAGTAATTTTTATACTAAGCATCACTCAGGTTTTTTCTGACTAAAGGAAAACTGAAGTCCAAACTCTTACAGTATAATAGCAAGCAATGGGAGTCTGTGTGCATATTTCACTCAAATCCTACTTCAGTTTTTAAAGTCTGTCCAATACTTTTGACACCCACCTTACAGTTTGGAAGAGAAACATTACCTTCTTACCTCAGTCAGGCAGTAGATCACTTGCACTGTCTCATGAACTGCATCTGCAAACGAGACAGCAGCGATGCCTGGAGTTATTGGAGGGCTGTTATGCTTCAGTTACTGATGAGACTGTAAAGGATCAATATAATGGCAGATTCACTGGTCATCTGATACCTTATCCAGTGCAGTCTGTTTCCTTCCACCTTGTATTGATGTTGATATGGGTGGTTTTGATTAATATCCTATGTTGAAAGATTCTGTGGGTTTATTTACATATGTTATGTTACATTAGTATTTTGTTAGCATTTTGCCTCCAGCACAGCTCCTATAGTAAGTCTGTATACAGCCATTAAGGCTGGCTCATCTCATCTGACAAGAGGTGTGAGTGCGTGTGCACGCGTGTGCAGGCATCTAGGAAAGTGGAAATCTGGATGCTATCTGAAAATGGGAGTTTCTGGTCTCACAGTTTTTTCTCAAACATTTGAAAGCTGTTGTCTTTCAACTCTGATTGAATTGGAAATTCTGATTTCTTAAGAGGAGGAAAGACCTTTTTTCCATTTTGAAAATCAACTTTGGAACTACATAGTAGGACCATTTAAAGCCAACAGACAGCATCTGCTGAAACAACAGGCTAACAGCATGCAGATGATGTTGTCCAACAGCAACACCTGGCCTAGTGACCACAAGACTTAATAAGTGTAACTCCTTACTATAGCCTAGAAGCAGGCTTCTCCCTCTTCTGCACTCATCCATTCAAGTGTAGAAGCACGGGTGCCTGACATTAACAACTACAAGTGTGTCAAGCTTAATTTGTGCTCTACTTTTAGGCATCCATTACAAGCAAGAAACTCTGAGCTGCTACTGACTTCTAAGGCTGTGTACAGTAAGACTGACTACCTCTAGGAGACTATATAGACACCATCAGTCTGGATTACATTCAGAGACCACACACTTGTTAGAGACTACTTTTCTGTCTTGCAGTCAGTCACTGTGTATGTAACTCCACTGAATTATTAGAATGCTGCTAATACAACAGGATAGCAGATCTTCTGAGTGAGTTCCACTACTAATTACTGAAGTCTGCTTAGTTTCTTTCCCACCAATTTTAGGAAAGGACTTACAGTAGAAAGCTTTCCCTCTCTTTGTTGTCTTAAAGCATCAGCTGCTTCTATATTCAACATAGTCCTTCACCTGTTTGTACCTCAGCACTGATGACTTCATAAAAGCTTGTGCAAGCCAGTATTTGAACATTTGGATTTTCAGAAATGCACCAAATGTAGCAGAGCCTGTTGGTAGGGTCACATTAGCTATAATTTTTTTTTATTTAAATGTAACAAAAAAAAATCCCATCTCAGTTTTCCTGTTTCTGTGAAAGCCTCCATAATTTTTAGTTTATATGACAGTATTTGCTACATCACAACAGTTCTCTAACCCTAGTCTTTTACCTAGTCCTGTATGCAACTCTCTTAAGCTAGGACTGTCTTTTCTTCCGACTGCTCCATTTGTCTCTTACTCCCTTTACACTCATTCTCTAGAACTTTTCCATATGCCTTAGTTTGATACCAAAACCTATTTGTTTTTTCTTCCTGTATCATTTGAGCCTTGCATTTTTCTCCAGTTTTCATTGGTATTCAAGAATACTTCTATGAATTTTATATTCAATTTTCTGTCCTTGTTATTCTATTCAGCTCTCCAAAGCATTTCTCTTGTACTTGCTAGAGAACAATGCCCCACTCAAACTGCACTTCTATTCTTAAAGTATTCTACAGTATTTCAGAAATAGCCCACTGAAATGCCACTATACTTAAGAGTAAATACCTAGAACATTTTCTCAAGCAATCAGAGCAGTCTGCTTATCCTTCCTTCTCCAGCAGTCAAACACTAACTTTGAAAAGTCTCATATTGCCTTTAGTAAATGGTGCCTGTTTGATCAGTTGCGCAGCTTTAATATATGACAATCACTTAATCTTTTTTCTAGTGTCTAAACCTTATTTAGTATTTTATTTCCAAAGGCAAAGAATTAAAAGAAATGGTAGTAATTCTTTGTGCAATAGTTTAGACCAGTAGTACTGAAGTAGTGGTCTCTAATCTACAGGATGCGTTGCTGGGAGTCACACCAAGCATGCAGGGTGGTATGCTCACGGTGATCCATTTGTCTTAGATACAGGCTCACAGAATGGTTAGGGTTGGAAGGGACCTTAAAGATCATTGAGTTCCAAACCCCCTGCCATGGGCAGGGACACCTCCCACTAGGTCTCCTTGGAGCCTTCTCTTCACCAGGCTGAACAACCCCAACTCTCTCAGCCTGTCCTCACAGGGTGTGCTCCAGCCCTCTGATCATTTTTGTGGCCTCCTCTGGACCCACTCTAACAGGTCCATGTCTTTCCTGTGCTGAGGACTCCAGAGCTGGAAGCAGTACTCCAGGTGGGGTCTCACCAGAGCGGAGTAGAGGGGGAGAATCACCTCCCTCGACCTGCTGGTCACACTGTTTTTGATGCAGTCCAGGACACGGTTGGCTTTCTAGGCCGCAAGTGCATGTTGCTGGGTCATACTGAACTTCTCATCAACCAACACCCCCAAGTCCTCTTCAGGACTGCTCTCAGTTCATTCTCCGTCCAGCCTGTATTTGTGCTTGGGATTGCCTCAACCCATATGCAGGGCCTTGAACTCCATGAGGTTTGCATTGGCCCACCTCTCCAGCCTGTCCAGGTCTCTCTGGATGACATCCCTTCCCTCCAACGTGCCCACCACACCATACAGCTTGGTGTTTTCGTCAGACTTGCTGAGGGTGCACTCAATGTGCTAGACATCTTTCTTTTTTGGCAGTTCCTCGCCACTCGGCCTTCTTATCCTTCATCTGAAATTATACTTTGCAGCTGTCAATGGCAGTTGAGAACTTAAAGTATGTTACGGAGTTCAGCATGTCTTTCTCAGCTGGAGCCTGAAATTGCTTATGTCACAGATTGCTATGACTTCGGTGCCAGAAATAGCAGGAAGGATCAAGATCTTTAGTAATACAAATAGTGAGAAGCAAATTTACATGCAGAATGTAGTTATTGAATGAAGTGCTTTCCATTTTCTGTAATGCAATAAATTCTTTAAGAAAACTTTGCAGAATAAGTGCAAAATATTAGACAAAAGAAGATTAGTTTAGCTTCAGCCTATCTATTTTTGACTCAGTATGAATTACTAAGACGGTCATTTATTTTTAATAAAATATCATACTATTTTACCATGGTAAAATACCATATTAATTTTAATCCTGTTTTCAGAAGAAGTTTTCAGAAGCTCAATACATAAAATAAGCATAGTAGAGAAGAGTTTTAGCTAGTTCTCTCAAACAGAGTCACTCATCAACCATATAACATGTTGTGGCATGAATTATTACACTGCATACACTACTTTTGCAATCGAAGGTGTACTGTGTCTCAATGAATTCCTGTTTCCTTGATCTATTTAGTTGACAGTACTGGCTCTTCACAGAAAGCTAGAAAGTTACATGGAAGGGGGAAAAGAAAGCATGACTACTGTGTGAGAACCAGTGGGATGACACAGTTAACACTAAAGAGGTGGATTTAATTAATTACCTCTGTCAGCGGAGGGGGCAGATTTAACTGCAAAGTACACCATTGTGAAGTATACTACTGATCCAATGAATGTACTATGAAAGACATGGTTTCATATAAAAAAGCAGTATGGATGAGAATATAAACTTCAGATGCCCATCATACGCAATTCCCTTTGTTCCAGAAATACGAGGCAAATGGAAATTTTGTGAGAAAACTTTCTGTGAAGCAAGTGTAAACCTTGAATTATGCCATAACAATTTCTCTCCCCACTTAAGACCAAAATAAGCCTTTGTGCTTTTCATAGTAGTTGACAAGTTACCTTCTAATCTGAATAAAACTTGGTTTCCCAGGTGCATTGAGAATTACACCGGAGCCCGTTGTGAGGAAGTTTTGCTGCCCAGCATCAAGTCCCAAACAAAAGGTGACCTGTTTGCAGCTTTCTTGGCTTCACTTCTTCTTCTAGGAGTTCTTGTAATTGGAGTATTCTACTTCCTTTGCAGGTAAAACTGCTTCAGAGTGCTGAAGCTATTTAATCAAGTAGAAAATTCTTCTGGTAATCATGCACGAATTGTTTGAATGTAAAAGTATGTAATGAATTATCCATAAGGTTTGTATGGTTATTCAGCAGAATTAATGGGATGTCTCAACTTGTTGCTTGTAATATTTTACTTCCTGGCTTGTAGTTTTCTCAATATCTTTACTAAGCTATCACTTATAGTTGCTTTGGAAAAAATACATGTAGTACACCCATTTCTGAGGGATTTTACAGTCTACCTAGAGTTAGGGCTAACATTTAAAAACACCAGTCAACCCTTACGCTGTCCAAAGATTGAGAAGTAGAAGCAAATTGCCAAAGTGCTTAGGGATCAAAAACTGTTCCATTGCATTGAATTTGCAGCCAAACCAACTGGTGCCATTAGCTCCCAATTCCTTTACAGCTCCTGCTTTAAAAAGGAAAACTAAGGAAAGATTCAAATTCAAGAATAATCCCAGGTAGATGTTTATTAACTAATATCTAGACCAAATCAGAAGGCTAACTCATTTATCCAGGATGATCCACGTTTGAGTAGCATGAAAATGTCAGTGCTAGAAAGCAAGTGCTGCAGGTTTGGTTTTAATAACATTTTAGACATATTAGGACCTCAGATGAAAACACATAAGCAGTTACTGGGATTAAGTCAACTATTGGATGCTGTATGTATATCACTACACTTAAACCAAACCCAAACAAATTTAACAGTCTCCACTTGCATTTATGTATGCAAATCAACCTCCTATGTCCCCTCTTGTTTTCAGAGTGGAGCACTTTTTGTAAGAGCTCATTTTGTCATATACTGTTCTTATGTATTTATGTCTTTATGAGGCAACTTACTAGCCCCTGTAACTCTTAGCTATCACAGACTTGCAGCCTCTTCCTCTGTCTCCTATGCTGCATTTCTCCTTGGTTATCATAACCTAAGGTTCTTGCAGTTCTGCTCTTTGCTCTCCCATAATCATATTGCCAAATCAGCCTCTCTGATCAGTGCCTTTCAAAGAGCGACCTTTGGAATAGCTGGGCTAGTTTTACCTCAGCTGCTGTCATGGAAACCCAATGAATGCCAGTTTTTCCCATAGCTGAATATATTTAGAAGAGATAGAGAGCATTTGATACAGCAGAGTTTCTATCAAAAAGAACCTTGTTGTAGAGGATACCCCCTACTTTAGTCAATTAGTTAAATTAGTCCTCTTTTAGCAGCATGCCACAGCAGCTGTTTGCTAAAGAACATTTGCAGATTACTGTGAAGTTGCTGGAATAGAATACTGCTTTAACTAGCTAGAGAAAAATTCATTCAAGTCTCATAGAGGTAAGGAGAGTATTTCTTTATAAGTAAAGCTTGTCTCTGAGAAGAGAAAAAAAGTCTTCAGAGAGCAGAGATGGAGTAAAATTAAGGGAAGGCTGGAGACACAATCTACTGAGCTTTGTGGTCACCGAGCCTTGCATTGCAAAGTACAGAAACTGAGAATAACAGCAATGACAGGTCTGTGCAATTCTTACTAGACAGCTGGAAGATGAACCTCAACTACTCGTATAGGCAATCAATTTACTCAAGCTTTACCTAACCAGCAGAAAAAGTAATAAGTCCTCTTTATTAGAAAAATAACAAGGGCAGCAACTCAGTCTTAACATAGTTGCTCTTGAACCTATCTTACATAGCAGACTAGCTTAGGAAATCTCATAAAATAATTTCTTTAGTATAAAGAAGATAACATAATTGGCTAAAAATTGTCTTGTCTTACCTTTACACTTAAGAGGCTGATGTAGCACAATCATCCTCTGCTTAGAGAACTCATCTATAAAAGAAACACTTTACATGTAAAAGTCCTTATCTCTTGACTGAAGTGACCAACATATAAGAGGAGTCTCAAGTGGATACTTTAATCTACTCCCCTCTTTTCAGCTTTATAAACAAGGATTATTACTGGCAGCTGTTATTAATATGATTATAATTTTTTTTCCCAAAATTTGATCTGCCACCTGTATCATAACATTCTGGAAGAGGCTGGAACTGGGGCTTGTAAGGGTAAGCTGAGAGTCTGCATTATCCTTGACTTGTCCTCTTACAGGATATATTGGATTTAAAATGTCAAGAGAAATATTGTCCTATTAAGTTTCCACTATCACACTTTATTAACAAATGTGTTTGATCCAGAATCAGAAAGCTGAATGTTTTTTCTCCCATATTAAGCATTTCTGTGGCTCTTTCAGCAGAGGATTCTAGCGCGGTTTTAGTATAAACAGTAATGCAATCTGGAGGGATGCAAAGAGGAGATATTAATGGCAATTTAGGATACAGAAACCGAATCCCTAAAATTGTACATAAAACCTTTTAGAATTTAGGAAATCAGTGTTCTATTTTCTTGTCCCTGTCATCACTTGTACCCCACTTCCTTTACAGGTATTCTTCCTCTCAGGCTCTTGGGGCAGATTTCAGAACCAGGCATGTGCAAGTGCATTTAATGCTCCCTACAAACAGATCCATTCAGTGTACAAGGGTGGAGAGAAAGCATTTCATTGCTCTGCTTATCAAACCAATTCATAAGTAATGGCGAAAGTAACCCATAAAAGGGCTGCATAGGAAGAGCTCTGGGTGGACAGTGGCAAATAATTCTCCTTTTATATTTAGCTGAGTCATCACATTTTTATCAGTCAAGGATTTATTTTTTCTAATCTGCCAAGACTCTGCTGTTAAGCTGATTTCGTGCTGTATTTGATTATTTATTAAGATTCATCACAATGGTATGGTTTGGGAAAGCAACATACAAGGAAGAGAAAGAATAAAAGATAATGAAGACACAGTATTTGAAATGGCTAGAGGGTGAGAATGACGAAAAGCAGAATAAAGATAGAGGAAAGGAACTGAAGGTCTGAGTGAAAGGAACAACAGAGAATGGAGGGAGGGAAGAGGAAGAAATGTATGAAAAAAAGCAGCTTAAAAACTGAAAATATAAACAGTACTCTCGGGTTAAACCTCCCACTGTTGCTGGAACCTGCTGAAGGAAAGGCTACTCTAGAGCTATCTTAGTGAGCCTTAGGTTGATAGAATATAATTATTTACGTAGTAAAGTGAATAGCTTTAATTTACTTTCTGAAAAAAATATGAGGAATGTTGCAAAGGAAAGACTATGCTTTTATATCTGCTCAAAGACGAGTCTTTGTAAAACAGTTTTATATCATGTTGTAGGAATTAATAATAGTACTGCCCACACCCAAAATTAATGTGAAAACCAGCTCAGTATGTTACCTTCCTATGTTACTTTATCAAGTTTTCTCTGGGAATGTGTTGTTTTGTAGGCAATGAATATCACTTCTCTGTCAAAAGGGGAATCCCCATCTTTAAAGAGCATGCTCAGCTGTGTTTGCTACGTTCCTGTAAAAGCTCAGCACATAAAACTATTACTATTTCTAGCTATTGGGATTCACTAGAACATATGTCAGAGACAACCAAATATTTACATTATGAATGTAAAACTTAACCTCTCTTTTTTTTTTCTTTTTTTCATTTTATCAAAACTGGTTTTATGAGTGGTTTGCTATTTTTAAAATGTCCTGGATTGGAGTAAGCTTCTGTGCAACTTTAGGAGCTGCATAACCTATTAGCAGAGCAGAGTGTATGGAGGTAGAGTAAATCCAGATCTAGCCTCTCTCTGTCTTGCAACAAACATACACACCCCCCGCCAACCAATGGCACTGGTAAGGCCTTTTGTTTTGAGCTGGGGAAAAGAGGAAAGTATGCAGAAATCCTTGCTATTACATCATTACTGAGGTAACAAATGGCATTTTTGCTACAAGCAATTCACCTGTCAGTACAGGTCCATCTGGCCTTCCTTCTCCACAAACATATTGTACAAGGGTTACTGGAAGAAGAAAGGTAGCTGATCAGTATAGATTCCACATAAGCCAGCTTTTTGAAAAAAAAAACAACAGAGAGGCCTGAATGCCACACATGCAGCTTAGAGGAACAGAAAAAACCCTAGTAGGGAAAACTAAAATAAATCTGCAATTGATTTCTATACCTTATTATAAGTCCATGTTGAAATGACAAATTACCTGTAGGGTAAATATATATTGATGAACAGGAACTCAGCCAACCAAAACAACAGGGTCTAGGAATAAAGCCATGTAAGCTGTCCAAGACAACAGACTTTGTGGAGGAGTTATATCACCACAGGACACAAACTGGACAGAAAGGAGAATAGCTCATGACTCTTCTCAGGAGAGCAGATGTCTAATTGCTATTAAAAGAAAAGGAAAGAGACAGCAAGAGATCAGCTCTATTTAAAAGATCTGTTTCTCCTCAAGAAAGTGTAGAAAATATCCCATCTTTCACTTCAGTGAATGGTAAGACAGTTAATGATAAATAATTTTGTAGTATCTACTAATTGCTCAAATAAAGACCTGAGAAATCAGACAAACAGGAACATGAACTTCAGGTGTGAGGCCATGTAGTTTGTAGTGTTGTTTGTGCCTCTGATCTCTGTTCTTCTCCTTCACATGCTTCTCAAAAATACTGAGTTTTAGTTGGAACATAATTGCAGAAGATCCACATCACTTTTTTCAGTGGAAGGATCATTCAATTAATTTGTCTCTTTGATAACTTTTTTCACTCATAACTTTTTTCACTCTCTGTGTGTGTGTTGTTTTTTATTCTCCCTGTTATCTCTTTGTTGTTTCTCATGGTCAGGAAAGCTTCCATTCCAAGGACGAGTTCTTCAGAGTGTGGTGCCAACCTGGTTGAAACTACAAGCAGTAATGGCTGCAACAGTGAGTACATTTAAAGTTAAATGATTTGACTCCATACAAAAGGCAGGGGAGGAAGATTTCTCTAATTAAAAGCATGTGTTCTGTTTATTTTTCAGAAATAATAACAGAGTAAAGCATTAGAGTGGAAGAATGGTGGGAAAACAACATGCAGAGCAACCCTAAGAATACAATAGTTGTAGAGGATGATGTGGCAAGCAAGATGAGAGAAGAAAGTAGACTGAAATAGGAGGCTTTACTATGTGTTGGAGAAGACTGCAACTAAGACATAAAGAGAGACAGTTGCACTTAGAGTTTCTATGTGTTTCTAAAGGTATATCAAATTATACAGAAATCACTATAATCACTATAATTTGTTTGAATATTGTGAGATTTTTCATGACAAGTTACCATTTTCAATAATGCACAAGTAGAAGCATGAGACAATTTTGGTTTTTACTGCATGGGAAATAAGAAATAATGTTTTTTTCACTCCACAGAGAATATGAGATAATCATGGCGTTTTTAGCATGAGGTAATAGCATCAGTTTTTGATAGGATTGTCCTTTTTCACAGGATTGCACCAGAGGAGTTGAGGACTGTCTTGATTCAGTAGTTTCAAAATTTATACCTGTGATATATGCCCAGAATTGGGCTTGCTTCAGATACACTTGCCAGATGTAGAAAAAAAGAAGTACCTTTCTCCAGCTAATACTGATTTTTTTTTTTTTAATAGTAGGACAACATGAGGATGAGGTACCACCCCTAGTGTATTGGCCAGCTTCCTGGAACAAGATATTAATTCAGATTAAAAGAAAATATTAAGAAAAGAGATTGGTAATGGTTAAAAGAAGTTTACTAGGTAGAGTATTTACTTTTTGTTTGCTATACATTCCTAATATTAAGCAAGACAACTTCCTTGATGGTTTTTTTTTTGTCTTGCTTTCATCTGAAAATCTCCCTTCTGAGGGTGATTTAAAGCTTACCTTCAATTTTCCAGTTGATATTTCAGATACTAGAAATTTGGAATTTTATTCATCGGGTCCATTCGTGACACAAAATATTATCCAGAGAGGCATCTTGGCTGGACAAGTGCTGCCCTCTCTAAAGATTTATTTGTTTTATTCACCTAACCATTTGCTGATCACACCAGTATATTCTATCTCACTGTCTGGTTCCTTACGGGGTTCTCTTCCTCAGGCAAAGAAAGGCCACATGACATGGTCTATCTCTCTCTCTGCCTTGACCACACAAAGAGACTGTCTGGTTAGTCAGAGGCATAGAAAATGGGAAATAAACAATTTGCTTGTCAACTCATTTCTAGCACTGGAGGCTGAAACTAGCAAAAATCAGGTATGTTTCCATAATGGCACATTATCTAGCAGCTCATCATATGGGATTTGTAAGGTTGTACTGAAGAGAAAGTTATTTGAGAAAACTTCAGGAATTGAAAGGGGAGAAAATNNTTTTTTTTTTTTTAATAGTAGGACAACATGAGGATGAGGTACCACCCCTAGTGTATTGGCCAGCTTCCTGGCACAAGATTTTAATTCAGATTAAAAGAAAATATTAAGAAAAGAGATTGGTAATGGTTAAAAGAAGTTTACTAGGTAGAGTATTTACTTTTTGTTTGCTATACATTCCTAATATTAAGCAAGACAACTTCCTTGATGGTTTTTTTTTTTNATCTCACTGTCTGGTTCCTTACGGGGTTCTCTTCCTCAGGCAAAGAAAGGCCACATGACATGGTCTATCTCTCTCTCTGCCTTGACCACACAAAGAGACTGTCTGGTTAGTCAGAGGCATAGAAAATGGGAAATAAACAATTTGCTTGTCAACTCATTTCTAGCACTGGAGGCTGAAACTAGCAAAAATCAGGTATGTTTCCATAATGGCACATTATCTAGCAGCTCATCATATGGGATTTGTAAGGTTGTACTGAAGAGAAAATTATTTGAGAAAACTTCAGGAATTGAAAGGGGAGAAAATGCAGAACGCAGATTTCTTATCTCTGAAATAAAAAACTTGGAGGTGTATAAAAATACAGGTGCAAGGAAAATGTTGAATAAGCTTCTATTCCTAGGGTGTTTACTGCATGCTCTAGTGTCAGAAAAAATAGGGTCTGTTTTATGTCAATGTAGACAAAAGTACGAGACAGAGAAGAAAAGACATGACGTTACAGTGTATAAGGTAAAAAGTGAAAGAGAAAACCATATTATAACAGCTACTAGAAAACAAAAGAGAAAAATAAATTACCCTCTGAGGACTCATGTCAGAGAAGTTAGAGTCCAAGTTAAAGCTCAGCATCTGAAGGGAGAATCTGAAGGCACCAAATCAAGTACAGGACCTGATCCAGAGAAGCCCCTGGTTAAGTTATATAAAGCACTAAAAGATCACTTTCTCCTCAGATTAACCAATCTTATATATTGCTTTCTGGACTTCAAACCTGTTGTAGATACTCTGAAGGAAGTCAATAATACTGTTTTAAAGGCTAGAGAGAATAAAGCTGATTTTTCATCACATAGGGACATGCCACTGTTAAATACAGAGTTTAGGAGATCTGCAGCAGTCCTGACAGCTACATTTGAAGCAGTATTACCTAAACTACTTTGCATAGCCTCAGTGAAAATTAGTCAGAGACAGCTGCTGTCAGATAACTTCCATAGGTTATTGATCATGAAACATTCAGACTTAATAATGTTAAAGTTTGGGAAACTGTTTTCAGTGAAGAAGGAAAATGCTCGTGGTCATCTTAAGTGGAAATTCAGGAAGGAAATATTAATAGAAGATGTAAGAAATAGACAGACTGAAGCTGTACTCTGTGAACTCTTAGAACCCTCTCAGCTTTCTAGACAGACATGGAATAGTTATTCACTGTTACCAATCTTGTGTGCATTATTCAGGAAACAATTTGTACAAAAAGTGAGGATGAATAAATCAAAACCATGTTTAAATGCAAACAAGTTGATTTATGAAACAATGTTATCTTTGAATGAAATCCTACTTGCAATTCAGGCTGCTTCAAACCCACTGCATTTGAGAACATTTCAGCTTCTAAAATTAATTATTTCGATTCACAAGCTTTGTGAATTTGACATTCAGGTCAGAAAGAGATCAGGCTACAAATTCATTTTAAGGTGGTCAAAAGCCACAGAAAGTACAGGGCAGCCAACATGACGTATAATTTAATAAAATAGTACAACACTCTCTAGTAATGCTTGCTTACAAAATTAAGCAAGTAGTCCTGTGAGCAATAAAGCTAAGGAAACACTGGTTCCAATGGATCAGATCTTGTGGTTGGAGTCACTGGAGTCTAAAAAAGTGTGATGTGTATATATGCAGGGATGAGTAGTAAGGTCTCTCTTCTCTGCTTGACTCCTGTTTTCACAAAACATAACATCTCATGTCTTTAAAATTACCCCTCCACCAGCTGAAAGCTTGAGGGAAGATAAAGGGAAAAGACTAATTTCCTAGGAACCTCCACTAATATGATTACACAACAATTTATTACGGTTCTTTCATACCTGAAGATCATGTTTTCCTTCCAGAATCTTGTAGTAATGGTCTTCTCATAATGCACTGCAAAAACCTTTTGATCACTTCCACAACGAAATGCCAGCCATTAGCAGGAAATCTCTTTATAGTTCTAAAAAGAGGTTGCTTATATGTTACTCAGTATATAGTTCTTGTTCATTAGCAGCCCAAACACTGGGACAAAGTTCAACGAAAGGAGGAGAAATGGCTGTTCAAAGAAAACAAGAGGATTTCTCTGTGCTGCATAGTTTTCTGATTTATATTGTTAAATATTACGTGGGAAGACTAACAGGAAGTCCATCTGGTAGCACTTTCCATTTTAAAGGTACCTTCAGTGTTGTGCAACCCCTTTACTTTTACTGCACTAAAAAAATTATTTTCCTCTTGGCTTGCATTTTAAAGAGCAGTAGAGGGGCTCTGATATTACGACTCAGTTATTTGAAAATGGAAAGCAAAGATATGGGGGAGAGAACTTACCTGAATAGAAATGGTGTCTGTGCCGTTGCTTTCTGTTGTGAGTGTTCTGACCAGGAGCTACCGAACTGACCAGAGCCCAGGCAGAAAGGGAAAGCAGTGAGCTTACCTAAAAGGCTAAACCATGTTCAGAAAATGCTCTGTCAGGAGATGTGTACCTAGAAGGGGCTGCCCAGGGAGAGGTAGAGCTTTAGCCAAAGGTGGTTATGGATTTAACATGGGACACCCAACTCTTCTACATTAAAAAAAACCCAACTCCTCAATCATGTTCCTTTGGTATTTAGCATCCATTCAGATTTAAAGGACATAGAGCTACTTCTAGTAAAAACTGTGAAGACTGTGGATTAGTTTGGATAAGTTTTCACTTGTACTGTGACCACAGTCAAACCCAGGGATATTAATGAAGACTTGCCTGTATAAGTGAAATTGTGTTATGATTCTCTAGCAATGGCATTTAGATTACCAGGATGCTTACATTCACTGTACCGCTCTCAGATAAAATGCCTTTTGTTGACATCTATATACTGAAGAGATGGAATATTCCTGCATCTCAGATTACACAGAATAATCAAAAGAATCCAGACATAAATTACTTGCTTTTTGTGGTTAACATTAGTGAAACGTGCTTCTTTCAAGGAAGTACTGCAGTGTTTCCTGCACTTTGGGAGAAAAATTAAGCAAACAAAAAAACCGAACACGTGGATGCATAAAGATGTTTAAAAAACAACTTTTTCACTGTTGTATGTAACGTTATCTGCTAGTGCATATCCAAAATCTGTTCTTTTCTTGTGATTGTAAACCTGTTCAACATAATGTGTATGCAATGTGAGAGAGAAATTTCTTGATAGCAAAGTACTAAATACAAATTTTGTGAAATACCAATACACAGGTTGCCACTCGGTTCCATGTTTGGGACTGATAACTCCACAAAACCTTTCACCAGAAATTATTTCTATAGCTACCTAGGGGCAGCTATATAATAGAACCTGCAGCTGTACAACCTGAAATAGCATGAAAATATTGCTGTTTTCATCCCCCAAATTAAACTAAAAGCAATCTCTAGCACGTCTAAATGTACCTCTGTGTCAGTTCATGTAACATTTGAACATTCTTTTTCAGTGTACATTGAAAGAGATTGTTTCCAAATCATCCTTTCAATGCAAGTAATGATATTTTGACTGCAACTTTTGTATAGGCAAATGATAGGCTATAAAAATGCAGCTGAGCATCCACTGGTGGCATATTTTTAACAGGGCTCTGTGATTTGAATCTATGTTGTACGTTCTCCATTGCAGAATTTGCTGCCGTTTCAAACTATTCAGTCATTTCCACCAGTTCTGGAGATTCTAGGAGAGTTCCTGTTTTGAGGGGATTAGTGTTTGCTCTCACTGTGGCCATATTGACAACTCAGCTAAAACAAGCTTATTTTTAAAAAGCTGTTTCTAACTCTTATAGCTGTGAAAATCCATCTTGAAAAGGTGACATGACTGCCACCGATTCAGTGATGTGAATCACTCTGAAACATTTATTTTGAGAAGTTTGTGCTACCTCCTAATCTCAGTGAGGCTATAGCTGTGAAATTATGTCAATTTATAAATTGGTTTTTAAAAGCATTTAGGAGCACAAATCCCATTGATTGGGGAATAAAATTTTTGCTCCTAGATTTTCAAAGCTCTTAAAAAAATTAATCCAGTTATCTATTTCTCTGCTAATAATTCTAACCTAAGTATCCAGATAATATAATTTTAAAATAATCCAAACCTATTTTATGCCTTTCCTTTGAAAAAAGTTTCCAGTTTTTTACTGTAGCTGTATGTTGTCTGTTTAGAAAAATACCCAACATTGTTATGAAGTGCTGGTAGGCGTAAGAAGATCAGCACAAGCGTCCTACAATGTTTGAACTTGTATTTGTTTGATCTAAAACTGTGCTGCAGGCCCAAGGCACACCATCACCACCACCAGAAGTGAGCTCAGTTTACCTTGCTGCACACCTTGGAGCCTGTAGTTCAGGAGACACATTCCTAGATAGAACACCCTCAAGGCTAATCCGGAGCCCCTCTGAAACAACAGCCTCTTCTGGAGCCTGTGTCTGGCTGAGAAATGGGCTGAGGAACAGGAAAAATTTCAAATAAGAAGTTTGATAATTAGAGTCTAACATTTATCTTACCATCTTTTGGGTGCAAAAAATACAACTGCTGTCTTAAAATCGAATATATTTTAGAGATCCACCACAGATGCATACAGTAAAAGAAAAAAAAAAATCTTCCCCACAATAATGAAAAATAATCAGGCAGCGGGGGAAATAATTATTTTCTTAATGTTTGCAGAGTGCTCAGAGTTTATAATATAAAAGACCCTATAAAAGACCATTTAAATTCATGTTTACTATCTTTGTAACTTCTAACTAGGCAAACTTCCAGACATCAAACTTCTTTTTCCTGTATCATTCCATTGAGTAAAATAGAAGTAGGCATCTGAATGGCAAATGCTTTTTAACTTGTTCTCTCATTTGGCCAGAAACTGGTGGTTCAGAAAACTTAGGTCAATACCAAAGTTAGTGTCTTATATGAAAGCTAACGAACACCACTACAGAGTTAGCTCTAGTAGAAATAAGTTTTCTATTTTTAGAAAGACAAAAATAAATTAAGAGGGAGGGTAATGACACTGAGTGAGTTTTGAGGTAGACTTTTAACTAAAAATTAATTAAGAATCATATGTAACTGCTTTTTTCAAAATTCAGTCTGAGTTCTAATATTCTTATCAGCCTTCGCTGCTGCACACTGACAGTCAAAGTTTAGCTGCATCATTTACATATCTTGGTTTGCTGTTCCCTGCCAAGGGGGCATGATTCAGTCTGATTCATTCATCTGTTAAAATAATGCTTGTTCCAATATTAACTTGGGCCAAAACAAATCTAACACAAAGTAACAAAACCCGATTTATCTTAACTTATCTTAACTATCTGCTGTTTTCTGCAGTTTTTAACTGAAATTGCTTTCCGGCAGTACAGTTTTCACATTTTATCATAATTTGTCTCTTCTTTATCAAATTATTCTTACAACTGCACATCACAGAAACATCCTATAATGAGGGGATTTTTGGATTATTAATTTTAAAATAAAAATTATAGTAACGTTGTGCAAGGACAAGGTTCTACATCACACTGCTTCCCTGTTTTTTGTACTTTTAAAACCTACAGTTCACTTAATTGAAAGATGCATTAAGAAAAAACATGCAACAAAACATTATTTGTACTCAAAACATGGGGAAAAAAATGTCTTTCACCTTTTGCCAGCAAAACCATCACTCCTCCCTGCAGGTCTTGTGACTTAGGTGGTTTTCTTTTCTTCTTAACAAGAACAAAATCCAGTTGTGGTCACTTAGGGATTATATTCTCTTGCTGGAAATGTAACTGCAGACAATTCTCTTTAGAGCAGTCCTGCTATTCAATTTTGCCTCAGTTGCTGAATATTTACTTAACTTTGTCCACATTAAAGCTTTATCGTTAGTTTTTGAGTTACTGAGGTATAATTGACTGCACTGCAAAACCGCCTATCAATTAAGAGCAGATATATTTTGGTTTTACTCAGGAGTTGTCATGGCTGAAGAGCAAATGACGGTGTGAAGGCAGAATGAACTTGGATAGCAAAACACTTTAATTGCAGATGTTGCAATTTTATCAACTACACCGCTCCCCTGTTACTTGGAAGATGATGCAGCCTGGGAGAGACTGCGTAGCAGATCCAGCCATGCAGTGCATGGTTGTGGACTCCCCTGGGCTCATCCCCACTCCCTGAGGCTAGAGAGATGATTCTGCACTCGGGTGTGGGCTCTTGGGGTCCTCGCCCCAGTATCTCTTCTGTACTATGTTTACCTCTCAAGTGTCCTCAGCTACAGGACTGGGCCGCTACCAGGCCTTGCTGATCATTAGCCCCTTCGAAACACACTCTCCTTTCCTGTTTTGCTGCACCATAGTTGGAGCTCACCATCTGCTTCCTCAGACACTTCTGGACATGTTTGCGTTGTTCAGGTCATGTGGTTGATCGTAGTTCATCTGCTTCTACTACAGCAAAAAGACAGTTGCTAAGTTTGTGGGTTTACACCAGTGGCAATGCTGACTAGCCCTAACTCTTGCTAACAGCTATAGGAATAGTCTCTGTGTTACAGAAATGAAACATTTTCTTTGCCTCCCCTTAAACATGTAGCTTATGCAGACAGAAAGGGCCAAACACAACATTCCAGTTTTGCTGAAAAACATATCCACCTCCCACCCAGAGGCTTATCTTAAAATTTCTTTCCTTCTAAATGCAGTAACTAAACATTTTCTAATGCAGTAACTAAACATTTTCTAAGTCACACCCACACGTATTAATCTCCTATGCCTAGAAGGCCACTGGGAGCTCATACCTCATCCTCTGTCTTGTAATTAAAAAAACTCATCAACACAGCCATGGAAGTCCGGTCTGTGTTCAGCACCACCAAAACTAGCAGTTAACTCACAGGACAGATACACCTCCACCTTAGCTCATGAGGCCAAGTTCAGGAAAAGTGTTAACTAGACATGGGCAAAAGGTTGCCAACTGTAGTCTTGGTTGGTACGTTTGAAGCAAAATATTGTTACTTTGTTGTACGACATACAGTTAAGTATTTTCTTTTTACTAAACTGAAAACAGGCAAGCTGCCCAATTTGGCATTTAGAAGTGTGGTGAAATGGTGCAAGATTAATCTTATTTTCTTGTTGTTCTATTCCTAAGTGAAAATAAAAGGGAGGAAGGAATTTCAAAAGGAGCAAATAGATTATTAGCTATACTGAGACTATGCTGAATTTACTTACTTTAACTTTGCAATACTGCATCCCAGCTGCAGCAAAACAGGTGACCAATACAAAAGCATGGGAAAAACAGGCAAAAGCAGAAGTCTTCTTTAAAGGCTCTATATAAACAGAACATAGCCAGATCATGCATGCACCACAATTTCAAATTAAAAAGCAAAAAACTTGTTAAAGGAACTTAAAGATACCAGATAGTCTTAATTTTTAGCACTCTGGATTTAAAGGTTTACAATAGGGAGTACTGTGCTACAAAAGAAAAGACAACCAGTGCATTTTGACAGTGTAAGCTTAGATACACAAAAACTGAAACTGCTAGTCCACACGAAGTATCAGATATTCTAAACCAGGTATTTAAGACAACTGAAATTCAGTTCTAGATGGTGAGACAAGTTAAGCTTATAACTGGACGACACCTCTTTAAATGAAGAGCTTTTACTCTAAGAAGAGAAGGCAAGGTATCTTTATGTATTTTCATCTTTATTTAATGAGCACTTTGCTATTTTTCTCTAAAGATTTTAATTCCTTTTATCTAGTAAAGCCATTCAGTTCTGTAAAGAGGACTTGAGTCTGGGCAGGTTATGCATCTCAAAACAAAATCCAGGAAATGGTGGCTTATGTGCATCAGTATTTCAGTATGCATCAGTAGTTTTTCCAGACTGTTTTACATACATAAATAGAGCACATGGAAGTACTGTTTCTTTCTACATGTTTATATTTGGACTCCAACTGCCCTTTGTGCAAACCATTCTCATTTTGGAAGAAAGAGGCTTTCTTCAATTGCAGAACTCCATCAAATATCGTTTACCTGCAATTCTGATGTGTACAGGGGATTACACAAAATGCAAAGCTTTCTCACAGCTATTATATTAAACTCTATTCCAACTACAGGATTCGATAGTACTACCAAAAATGATGTTTACATTTTGGAAAGAGCTTTGGTTGCAAGATGTCCACTCTTCCAGACTTCTCAGCTTTCTGGAATGAAACAAACAGCTCGCTGAAGCATTAAAAACATATTTACACTTGGTTTGCTTTTGTTGAACCAAGATGAATAAGAGTCATAACCGTAGTATAACCGTGAAGCAGGTCATCCTTTATGTCATTACATTCTCTTAATACAAAATTCCCAGTAACTATTCGATCACATCCTATTTCCCCATGTCCAAAAAAGCCAAAGAGGGGAACACTTGGGAAAAACTTCCTAAATGCATCTGCTTCCATATTCCTTTTGGTTTTATAATGCCGATATCCTCTGCCAATACAAGCAAACATGAAGCCAATAGTGTTACACTCAGGGATGTTTGCTGCTTTGAGACGCTGCATGGCGGCTTCTGCAGTCCTCTCATCAGCTACATCCTGGTCTAACAGAACAGTGGCACTCTGGATCTGGGGACCGCTGAAAGCCAGCCCAACCACTCCGCAGGCATCGCCAGGCTGGGCAGTGTTACTGAAAGGCAACAGGCACTAAGTTAGAAAACATTCCGGGGAGACCACTTCCAACCTGAATAAACTTCTTCTCTGGCAGAAGTAGATTTCAAACAGACCAACAGCCTAGTGGTTCTGAGACAGTTAAAAAAAACAAATCAAAGCCTTCCAATTTTAGCAACCATTTTTTTTAGCAACATTTCATAAGGAAAAGCTTTCACATCCATTACCAGGGATTGAGCGTAACCCTACCTTTCAAATACATGCCAAATTCAGCAGTTTGTGTGTATCACAGCTCCATCATTCCAACTAAACTATTAGTTAAACTTAAAGATACTCAGCATTTACATCTCAAAACAAAGCAGCAGTCAGTGATGGCTTCAGATTCATGTCACTTTAAGTCTCCTTGGTTGGCCAGGACACATCGGTTTTAGTACTTACCTGCTTATGCTTTTATTAGCAATAATTTAATATACCATCAGCTCTCTTATCAGGACTAATGGTGCGGCTGGCATCCATCAGATGCAAGAAAAATGTTGGTAATACTATGGAGTCCAGACCTACACTGGCACGAGAGAAGCCTGCACTGCACACCCCAGCACCGGATGTACCAGCACCCGCGAGTCGGTCAGCACAAAGGGCTCGCCCTGTGCAGCTGGAGCAACTGGAGCCCAAATCTGCCCTGCAGGGACCCTGGCAGAGGGAAGGGGTTTAAGCTAGGTGAGATCTATCCCAGTCCTGTGAAACCCACATCCTTCAGCAGTGGCAGCACATTAGGCGTGCTCCTGGGGCACAGTCCTGTTTGTGTGTTCAGCTACTGCTCTGTAACATGAACCAAAACAAGGCTGATACAGAAACAAAATGTTCACATAAATGGTCCCTGTCACAATGACTGGTAATTTATCTGCAAGCCAGAGAGTCAACACAGACTGCAACACACACAGGGTCTCTGAAGCTGGAAATCTCCTTCGCAGTGGGTTTCCAGAATCCAACTCATAATACAGCCAAACAAAGCTTCCAGCTTTTCCAGCTAGATCACAGTGTAGCAGTTGGATTTCACTCTCTTAAAAAAAGTATTCCATTTTACTTCTGTTAGTGAGCATTTCTAATACAACATAACTAACAGGCTATGTTTTCTGCAGTGTTTCACCCATTTTAAATCTTCTGGACAACTTAGCTCAAAAAAGATACCTACTTCTCAGAGGTCAATGATGTAAAGCTCTCCACTTGTCCCCCAGCCAGGATGATACTTTTCTCATTCAAAGGATTGACTATTTGATGAAGAAATCGAGTAGCTCCAGACTTCCAGGAGTTGTAGCCAAACAGAAGAACCACCCGGAGATCTGGGTTATTTTTCAGACCTACAAACAAAACAGGAAATCCAATCCTCTTATTTTTAACTCCAGACCCCTGAAGTCCAACCATCCTAGTCTCTCCTCAAATAATACATCACATCTTTAGTAATAGCTTTCCATTACTGCAATTAGGAAAACAAGACACAAGTTGCGCAGGCATTCAGGAGATGGGCTGCGTTCCCCACATAAGTGACAACTTCTGAAAAGAACCCAGCAAGGAAGACAAGACTGCATCTGCGTCCTTCAGCTTTTGATTTCCTTAGCAGAGCACCTGAGTTTTATCTCTGCCTCTCAAGGCACAGCTCTTCAGTATTATTTGACAGCCTTGATCGTCCTTTTACAGATAAGAACTGAGCATACCAGGTTATTCAACAAGAACTGCAACACAGTAAACAGCTTTACCTAAAAATTAGATACATTACATACATCAGCCAGCTGCTTATCTGGAGGCAGAAACTCACAGGTTCCTAGAAGACTGAAGAAACCCTCATTATATTACTCTTCATAAATGAGCTACCCTGCTCAGGGCACAACACGAGGAATGTAAACTGTATGTACTGAAGTACTCTATCTTCTGTTCTACCTTTCCTTGCTACAACACCTCACTTAGGATCTAAATACAATTATTTCGGAGAAGAGAAGCAGCTCCTCCCCACTCATTTTTAAACTGTAGTGATGGCAATCATTCCTAATGGCACAAACTCTTTTATAATTATTTTTACCCAATTAGAGGTTGTTCAAAACCTAACAGGTTGTTTAAAACCTGTCCCTCTGAACAGCTCCACTTAGAACCTAACTGAGGTAATCCGAGATCAATACTCAGGATAACTTAATCTTCATTCTCCAGAGACTGGGAAGAACAGAGATCGTAAATACCAGCTGCAGCCCCAGAGGGGCACAGCGTGCTCTATGAGCGGAGTTAGCACAAAGGCTGTTGCTTCCACACTGGCACTTAGAAGAGCAATGCAACACTTCTCAAAAGCCCAAATAAAGGGGAGAACAGGGACATACCTGCTTCTGCAAATTTGCTTTCATCAAAGACCCTGTTCTTCGAGTCTTTTGAGAAATGGAAAGTTTGAATTTTCACCCCATCGATTTTGGGAAACAACAGAGCAAACCCAGCTTCGCCCTCTTCAATTTCTTGAGGTTGATTGCTGCTTGAACCCATAGGGGTAACTACAAAGATACAAAACAGATACAAAACCAGAGATCTTGGTTCAGTGATTCTAGTACTTGTTTCTACACTGTAACACACGTTAAAAGAGGCAGAACAGCTTAGATGATGTAAAAGGTGACAGTTCATTTCTATAACAATGTATCTAAGTGACAACTGGTGTGATATTTTCGTTGATGTTTGATAAGATGAAACCTGTAGGAGTCCTGCTGGCTATAGATTACGCTGATGTCACTTTAGACAAGGAGACACAGATATATTTGGACATCTCCCCCCAGCCACACCAAATATAAATCAGTTGGAAAACAAACACTGTGCAATACAGCTGCTCAAGCCTTCCTGCCAACTTCTGCGGGTATGCAAACATACTCAGATTTGTAAGAACCACAAGTGAAATGGGGAAGGGTGTTATACTGTCATCACACGCTTATGTAAAGCAAACACAAATATTAGGAGCGTATCATTGAATTATGCTAGTAACAACAAATACCCTACTTACGCTATGGGAACAGAATTTAAGGTGAGAAACTAGCAAAAAACTTTCTAATGATAAAAAAAGCGTAGCACTAGGAAAAGACTGCCAAGGGACGCTGTGAATTTTCTGGTTATTGCATATGCCTCCTGCTAGATCATAACAAACAGGTAAATACTGAGGATGTCCTGTACAATCAGTCACAATGTGACTGTGAAAAATATAGATAAATCCAATAAACAATAATTTCATTAAGGTGCCAGGAAAAACTGCAACAAGCTGCCTGCTCAATTAAATCGTCCCTTTTAATTACAACTGCATCATAGAAAGTAAGAATTTAAACTACACATGATTCAGCAGCGACACTGTGAGCTCCTTAAGATTTAAGCTATTTGCTGAACAGGGGGGAAGAACACGGCAATCACTGTGAGAACTCTCCCGTCAGTATGCAGGACTATGCTTTCAAAAACATATGAAATGGTGATCAACAGGAAACAGAACAGATGGGTGATACCCTGGACACTGTCATGCTGATCTCTCACAACATCACACATTTTCCTCCTACCTACAATCCCCGGGGTGACCAGTCCAAGAACCTGACATCGCTTTGGCAACAATTTCTCAAGTGCAATTGCTGTTTCTTTACTGTTTCTTTTCCTGGCTGTTAAAAAAAGGGAAAAAAAAAGCCACAGAAAAGTTAGCTGTTCTGAACGGTACTGGAACAAACACCTGCTCATCAACTGCTGCCCTGTTAACAACGCAGCCGCTCTGCACTAACTGGCAAGAGCACAGGATGACTGGCAGGCAAACAGACCCAACATCCTCCAGAGAACGGGAAAAGAGCTCGTCCATGTGGAACAGCACACACCCACGAGCTGTGTGTCGTACCATAAATGCAAACCTACATAGTCACAGGTTTTTTTTTTTGCAAAAGACTTACGTTCTCCTGTAACCTGAACTCACAGAGCTCCGTTTCAGCCGACTTCCCCCGCGCTGCGCTCGCACCCCAAGCGCTCCGTGAGGAGCCGGCTTTACCTTTCTTCTGCTCGTGACACTCCTCGTGCCCGCTGAAGGTTTCCGCGTCCGCGATGTACAGCACGGTCTGCGGCAGCACCCGCACCTCCTGCGAGAAGGGGGGAGAAGGGCCGCGCTCCTGAGCCGCCCGCTCCTCAAGCCGGCGGTACCAGAACCTGAGGAGAAGCGTTTCCCGCCTCGCCAGCGCGAGCCGCGCCTGAGGCGCGAGGGCACCGACCTCCCCCCCTCTACCGCCGCCGCGCGCCCGCCTCGCGCGGGGCTCTCTCTCCCCTCTACCGCCGGGCCCCGCGCGCGCGCACCCACCTCCAGCTCGCGGGCCAGCGCGCGCACCAGCGCGTGGCTGTCAGTGGCGCCCGGTTCCAGCGCCGACACCCAGGCGACGCGCTGCCGCCCCCGCAGGATGCGCCGGGCGCACTCCCTCCACAGCCGGCACACGCTGCAACACACCACGGACACACACCGCGTCGGCGGGGCCGCCCCGGGACCGCCCCACCCCGGCCCCGGAGCCGTCCGCCGCGGCCCTGCCCCTTACCAGGCCGCACGCAGCAGCGCCTTGGTGGGCAGGAATCTGAGGACGCGCTCCACTACCTCGGCTAGATTGCCGAGGACGAAGGCGCCCTTGGCGCTGGCCTCCATGGCACCGCCGCCGCCGAGCAGCCCCCCTCAGCCTCCCCGTCCCGGCCGCGACGCCGCCTGTTTGCGTCATCCGCGCGCCGACGCTTCCGGGGCGGACTTCCGGTGGCGCGAGGGCGAGACCAGCTAACCCAGCTCCCATACCGCCGCCTGGCGACCGGGAGGACGCGCCCCGCTCGCGGCTGCCCCTTCTCCCCCCGCCCCCCGGACCCGGCAGGGACACAGCGCACTTCTCAAAATGTTTTTTATTCATAAACTTGATGCAAGTTTACAAATTCCTGTACATTGCTAAGAAACTCCGCCAGGAGCACGCGGCCGGGGCAGGGGGCCGGAGCCGGACCCCCGGGGGGCAGCAGCGCTGGGGCAGCCCCGCCCGGCCGGCAGCGGCCCAGCCCCTCCCCTCGCTGCTGGGAGCGGGAAGCGAACGCGCACGGAGCCGGGGCCGGGTGGAGAAAACAGCACAAAGTGGATCGTCAGCCTCCGCCGTGCTGCAGCCCTGGGACAGCCCCTCCGCTCGGGCCCAGCGGGGGCCAGGGGCGAACACTGGTTCTACCCCCAAGAGCAGCGAGGGGGGTGAGGCGAGGCCAGAGAGCGGCAGTACACAGCGCCAGGTGCATCTCCTCCAAAGAGCCAACAGTCCTCCTTCGTCTCTCCGTGACAGAACCACTGTCGTGACTATGGCAACATTTCCTAAACGTCTGAAGCACAGGACGTGTTTTTGTACTTTATTGTAAGCTTTTATATAAAAATTTCCCATTCAAGGACGTTCATCTCAACTTGTGCCAATCACTTTATAAGTTCATTAGTTTACAAATGATTGCAACAACCCGTTAATAAAATGGAACACCTATAAAGGTTTTTTTTTTTAGTATTTTACATAACTTCAAGCTTCATACTGCGGCTCTTCTTGTTAAGGAGGTTGAGCCAAGAAGTAGCAGGAACAGCCCAGCAAGTTCTGATGCCCCAGTGGAAGTGACTAGTTAGAAGGTTTTATTGGCACAGCCTTGCTCTGCTTAAATGAAAGAAAATTCCAACAACAAAAAAAAAACCCCAAAAACAATCAAACCAAAACAAAAAATNATGAAATGGTGATCAACAGGAAACAGAACAGATGGGTGATACCCTGGACACTGTCATGCTGATCTCTCACAACATCACACATTTTCCTCCTACCTACAATCCCCGGGGTGACCAGTCCAAGAACCTGACATCGCTTTGGCAACAATTTCTCAAGTGCAATTGCTGTTTCTTTACTGTTTCTTTTCCTGGCTGTTAAAAAAAGGGAAAAAAAAAGCCACAGAAAAGTTAGCTGTTCTGAACGGTACTGGAACAAACACCTGCTCATCAACTGCTGCCCTGTTAACAATGCAGCCGCTCTGCACTAACTGGCAAGAGCACAGGATGACTGGCAGGCAAACAGACCCAACATCCTCCAGAGAACGGGAAAAGAGCTCGTCCATGTGGAACAGCACACACCCACCATAAATGCAAACCTACGTGGTCACAGGTTTTTGTTTTTTTTGCAAAAAACTTACGTTCCCTTGAAACCTGAACTCACAGAGCTCCGTTTCAGCCGACTTCCCCCGCGCTGCGCTCGCACCCCAAGCGCTCCGTGAGGAGCCGGCTTTACCTTTCTTCTGCTCGTGACACTCCTCGTGCCCGCTGAAGGTTTCCGCGTCCGCGATGTACAGCACGGTCTGCGGCAGCACCCGCACCTCCTGCGAGAAGGGGGGAGAAGGGCCGCGCTCCTGAGCCGCCCGCTCCTCAAGCCGGCGGTACCAGAACCTGAGGAGAAGCGTTTCCCGCCTCGCCAGCGCGAGCCGCGCCTGAGGCGCGAGGGCACCGACCTCCCCCCCTCTACCGCCGCCGCGCGCCCGCCTCGCGCGGGGCTCTCTCTCCCCTCTACCGCCGGGCCCCGCGCGCGCGCACCCACCTCCAGCTCGCGGGCCAGCGCGCGCACCAGCGCGTGGCTGTCAGTGGCGCCCGGTTCCAGCGCCGACACCCAGGCGACGCGCTGCCGCCCCCGCAGGATGCGCCGGGCGCACTCCCTCCACAGCCGGCACACGCTGCAACACACCACGGACACACACCGCGTCGGCGGGGCCGCCCCGGGACCGCCCCACCCCGGTCCCGGAGCCGTCCGCCGCGGCCCTGCCCCTTACCAGGCCGCACGCAGCAGCGCCTTGGTGGGCAGGAATCTGAGGACGCGCTCCACTACCTCGGCTAGATTGCCGAGGACGAAGGCGCCCTTGGCGCTGGCCTCCATGGCACCGCCGCCGCCGAGCAGCCCCCCTCGGCCTCCCCGTCCCGGCCGCGACGCCGCCTGTTTGCGTCATCCGCGCGCCGACGCTTCCGGGGCGGACTTCCGGTGACGCGAGGGCGAGACCAGCGAGACCAGCTAACCCAGCTCCCATACCGCCGCCTGGCGACCGGGAGGACGCGCCCCGCTCGCGGCTGCCCCTTCTCCCCCCGCCCCCCGGACCCGGCAGGGACACAGCGCACTTCTCAAAATGTTTTTTATTCATAAACTTGATGCAAGTTTACAAATTCCTGTACATTGCTAAGAAACTCCGCCAGGAGCACGCGGCCGGGGCAGGGGGCCGGAGCCGGACCCCCGGGGGGCAGCAGCGCTGGGGCAGCCCCGCCCGGCCGGCAGCGGCCCAGCCCCTCCCCTCGCTGCTGGGAGCGGGAAGCGAACGCGCACGGAGCCGGGGCCGGGTGGAGAAAACAGCACAAAGTGGATCGTCAGCCGAACAAAGCCCGAAGGAACCGCGCTCTGCGCCTCCGCCGTGCTGCAGCCCTGGGACAGCCCCTCCGCTCGGGCCCAGCGGGGGCCGGGGGCGAACACTGGTTCTACCCCAAAGAGCAGCGAGGGGGCTGAGGCGAGGCCAGAGAGCGGCAGTACACAGCGCCAGGTGCATCTCCTCCAAAGAGCCAACAGTCCTCCTTCGTCTCTCCGTGACAGAACCACTGTCGTGACTATGGCAACATTTCGTAAACGTCTGAAGCACAGGACGTGTTTTTGTACTTTATTGTAAGCTTTTATATAAAAATTTTCCATTCAAGGACGTTCATCTCAACTTGTGCCAATCACTTTATAAGTTCATTAGTTTACAAATGATTGCAACAACCCGTTAATAAAATGGAACACCTATAAAGGTTTTTTTTTTAGTATTTTACATAACTTCAAGCTTCATACTGCGGCTCTTCTTGTTAAGGAGGTTGAGCCAAGAAGTAGCAGGAACAGCCCAGCAAGTTCTGATGCCCCAGTGGAAGTGACTAGTTAGAAGGTTTTATTGGCACAGCCTTGCTCTGCTTAAATGAAAGAAAATTCCAACAACAAAAAAAAAACCCCAAAAACAATCAAACCAAAACAAAAAAATGAACATAATCTAAATAAAGATCATCTTCTCCAAGAAACAGTTCATATTCTCATACAGCCATGAAAAATGTTTAATGTCTTAACATACATGTGTTTTTCCTATATCATTAATTTGGAAATACTACAAATGCTGTCATTTTAGACCAGAAAAACTACTGTGATTTGCAAGACCTGACACTTCCTAAAACAGTATCAAACAATGTATTAAACTTCTTGGTTTTAAATGAAACAATACAATGCAAGTCTCTGCAGTCTGTATTTTGCAAAAGGTAAGAAATACACAAAAGTGTGTGAACAACTCACTCCTATTGAATGATCTTCAGTAACTCGATAGCCTGATGAAGTGAGCTTATGCTTTCAAATAAAAATAAAAAAAAAAACAAAAAGGAGAAGGGAGGGCATGGCCCAAATATGCTCAATCCATAAGAACAAATACAGTAAAGGCCCAAACTGCTCAGTCCAGATACCTAAGAAGAGCGGAATGGTAAGGCTGTAACTTATACTTTACATGTCAGTTGACGGATTATCCACTAACTTATCTAATAGCTAAAGTCTTCAGTACGGCTGTTATAGGGGCACTCGTAGCTTGAGTCTGTGTTGGAAAACATAAAAAAGAGCTTGTTTTGTTGACATTGGTCCAGGTACACAACAGTCCTCAATATTAGCCATCTTCTTTTGGAGGAGTGTACCAGCCTGCAGGGAACAGAGATACGCATTAGGCACTGACGCTGCTACGTCAAGACAAGCTTACCATCTTACTCTGAATTTCTGGGAGATGGAAGCCTGATCTGGCTTCTTCCTTCCCCCTTAAAGCAGGCCAGCCCACTGAGACCCGGGTCCCTCAACGCTACCAGTCTGCAGTGGGAGATAAAAAAGCACATGGCATATTCCAGAATCAGACCCAGTACTTGGGCATGAAAATTAAATACTTCCAAGTTTAGGGTTTTTTTTGTGGCAGCAGCTATCCTGAGTTGGACAAGCTGGACATCAAAGGAAGCTGTTGAAGGAGCAACATTGCTGTAACAAAACCAAATGGAGTATAGGTAAAACCCCATGTCTTCAATCCCCTTAATGCACAAACACAACTGGGATACTTGTATACAAATCCCATCTTGCATATACTGAAGAGTCAGGCAAGTGCAAGCATTTGAACGGTTTATCCTACTTCTGCAAATCTTGCTGTAGGAATGGGCTCAGAAACGTCAGCTGAATAACTTGCCTCCTGATGGGATTTGGCAGTTTAGCAGTTGAATCATATCTAATCAACTTTTTCTAGACACCTCCAGATCTTCAACCTAAATTCTCCCAGCAACTATCATTAAAAAAATCTCTAAATTTTTGTATAGTAAGTACGGGGGCTATTTGTGTTGTCCCAGAGAACAGGTAGCAACTATAAGTTAAAGACACCTTTTGCAGCAGCACTAAATGCTGTGAACGCTTTGTGTACAGCTCCTGACGCAGCAGTAATCACTGTAGTCAAGACTAGCATATAGCTAGAAGAAAACAGACAGCCATGCTGGCTTTTGTAGCAAACTAAAAAAGCAAAAGACTCAGTTAATGGCAAGAACAAAATATCATAAAATTGGAAAGCACTTTGAAGTCGTTATCTTTGATCTTCCTTCCAACCGTAGCAAAGGCATTATGTTCAATGTTAGAGGGAGGGAAACTGAGGCACTCCCCACAGTTGCCCTGAAAGATCCTCTCATGTTCACAGCAACATGAACTCCCTGAGGACACTGTGTCCAACCTGGATCAAAGAACAAAACCGAAGTGGTAACTGGGACTAACTCCCTCATCATGAGGCCAAGTACCAACTCTGCTGACTACTTTTACATAACATATAAGTCACTTAAACCTTTTAAAGCCTCAGGTCATTTGTTGCCTTCTCATCCTGGCACAACGAATGCAATTATACCTGAAGCACTTGAACACTTGTTTTTTGCAGCTGAGAGACCATTAACTGGCTTTGAATAGGGTAAAAAAAAGAAAAAAAAAAGTCTCCCATTTCTATTGCACAGTTTTCCAGCCAGTGCACTTCACTTGGTCTTTCTGTATTTTTTAGTCTCTGGTCTTTCTTTTAACTTTACCTCTTCCTTAGTGATTACTGCTACTAAGGTCTTGCCACATTGAAGCCTTCAGGGAAAGGGGCAAACTTCCAGCAGGTACTTCCCTAATAAATCAGACACTGGAAAGGCTACAGTGAAGTTACTAGACCAACTGGCTGATAAGAAAATTGAACTACCTTCCAAAAGGCAGTAGGAACACACAGAATATCTCTATATTCATGTAAGCCAGAAAAGTGGCAATGATTGTTAGTCAGGTTACTTTCAGCACTATTGTTCCTAGTGCAAGATGAGAAAAAGGAAACACAATCTATGGTCTTCCCAAGCCAACAGAAGACGCTCTGGCACTTCAGATTTCACTGCAGCCAAACACCAATTCCCAGGTTGCTCTGCTAACAAGAACAATAGTGCAGGAATGTACATACCATTTTTCTCATGGATTTGTACTAGTGACTTATAGGACTGCTGTGCTCTTGCTAGATTATATTGATTCTGAAAAGAGAAAAAAAATAACATAAAAACTGCATCTAGACATGCAAAACCTAAAAACAGTTTTACAGATAAACTTTACAGTGGGCTTACAAATAAAAACAATGTACAATGTTACAACATTCCTGGCTTTAAAGCACACATTTTCAAGACAAATGCCCTTATTTTCTAATTTCTCCTCCATCATAATGGCAATTAATTTGTATACCCCTGCTGCTGGAAAGGTCCCTCTATCAGAGGGTTCCATGCCAGAGGTAAATCAGAAGTGCATGCAACTGCAACAGTGGGCTTCAGGCAATCCCCACCGTTCCTGTCTTGCCCAGCTGAACAGTTACTGGGTTAGACAGAACTGTGATGATAAACGTTCACTATCCTTGAATCAGTACTTAAGAACTGGCATCCGAGCAACAATTTCATTGACTTCAGTATTTAAACATCCTTTGAAAACAGCATTTAGTACTTCAAAGTCTTTTAAGCTATGGCCCATTACCAGCATGCACACTTCAATTGATTTCGATTAATGCTGAATGGCTTGCTCAGAAGTATTTGCATTATATTATTTTTCACCCTCTCACAGAAATTTGCAGGTGTGTAGTCCAGTAAAATGAGAACTTCTTAACATCAGTGTACATGATCCTGGCAGTCAGACTGTCAGCTACAGCCCTTCTCAGAGCCAGAATTTCCAGATCCTCCCAAATCTGAATCCTCCTTCACCACCCCCCCCCACCCTTGCCAATACCAGGACAGTACAGGTCCAACTACTTAACACACCCTGCCCATCCCAAGGTTTTATCCTCCTTGTACATTAATAATTTCTTAACAAACTCATAGTTAACTGCCAATAAAATACTCCTACATGCACCAAATCCCAAGATAAATCAAAAAGCCATTCTGTCATTAAGCATATTCTATGCAAGTCAGCAGACATGGACGCCTAACAGTGACTTGTGGAATTGATAGATGCAGCACATTTACCTTATTAGCTCCAAACTGTACTCTGGCTTTTCCTTTGACTAAAGTGGCATTGATCTGCATGATGACTGATTCTATTGAATAGGCACTGCTCCAGCCCTGGAGGAGGAAGGAAATATTCCTATATAACATGTACTTGCTTTTTGTGCTCAGCTGGCAAATACATTTTAGAATGTGTGCTTTGGGATTTTTTTTTTCTGCACTGCAGTTTTAGTTTTAATTACTTGTTTTCAGTTAACAACTTTTATTTTCCAGAGAAAATCTGGAACATGATATATAATGTTAGAAATAAGAACTTGTAGGAAAAAAGAAAAGGCCAAATCACATATTTCCAAAATACACAGCAAGACAGAAACAGTAAGAGCTCCATTATAACAGCATTTACACATTTTCAACGTCACAACAGAAATTACAACTTCCTGTTGTAAGAAGCAGAAAAGACTACCTAATGAAGCCATTGAATGAGCTATAACAATATTGCTCCCATGCAAATTACTGCTTCTCGCTCACACTGCTTTCACTTCCAGGGTTCACAAAGTTTCTGCCAGAGCCTGCAAATTGTTATTTGTTCATTTACTGATTTTAAAGAGAAAACCAATCACACTGTCTACACAAGAGCCATCCATGCCTAGAATCTTCTGCATTCTTCACTTCTCCAGAGCTGACTTCCTGCAGTAGCAGAGGCTTCTGGAAAAGAAAACATTGTATCTTGCTCCTCCAAACTCACTCTTTACACTGGCTTCCTCCCAGAAATTCTGAAAATTCAAAGGTGATACGCTCACACTTCTTGCCTCTTCCTCAGACCTCTTGTAGGCCATCCAATGCAGAAAAGAAGATCTCACACATGATCAGCAAGGCAAATCTTGGGGAACTGAGCTTTATTCCACCATGTCCCTTTGGAGTGTGTGATTTATCACACACTGGGATTCTTCAACTCATGGGAAAAACCTATTTTCTTTATTTTAAAGCATGCTTTGTTATTATCCAGATAACAGAATCTGTGTTCACCTGTTTAGTAAGAAGTTCCATGCATAATGCACCTCCACCTAGGACATACCTAGAAACAAATGTGAAAGAAAATGTATTTGACATCAGCAGTTAGTAAAAAGATGAAACTGTTCACAGCACTTTAAGCTCTTGCAGGCTAGTTTGTTCAATTATTTGTTCACATAAAGCAGCAATGCCCTTTAACCAGTAATATATCGTAACTAGTTAGCCATATCATACTTATGCAAAGAAGACTAGCATTGGTGAGGCAAAAAAAATTTCCCTTTGCTAACTATACTTAGCTAAAACCAGCAATTGAGCTAGTCTGCACTACTGCTTACAGAACTGCAAACAGACCACGAAAAAAAACACAGTTGCTTTTTATTGCTACACTGTGTCTGTGTAGTGCTGACATGTAGCCAAAACCCCAAACATTCACTTCTGTAAAGAAATTTAACACAGTTCCCAGCAATGTAGGTGCAGCTATAAATCAAAGGCACAGCCAATGAGATAAAGCAGATCTTCACCTGCTCTTTTTCTATAAACCACTTTCTAATTTCAGTTGTGCTGACTGGGACTCAGCAGCCAGCATGCCTCATTGTCACAAAACCTGCACTGAGGGAGTAGATTTACCACTTCAACAATGTGCCTGCCCCATGATCTGTAGATCGGCACAACATTCACAGGGAAATGATCACTGAAATCCAAACCTTCTGGGCTGTTCTTTCTTTCAGTCTACAAAGAAGTCCAAGTACAACAAAACCAGAATCCAAACGAGCTTTCTGGAGTCTAGCACTACTTGTTTACTTTTTTGGTAGCAACAACCCTGATGAACACTATTTAACTGCACTAAGCATTTCCTGAATGCAAAAGAGACACAGCAATTAAAATCAAATCAGAATCAGCACCAGGTATCACAGGCTGCTTTTTCAAACCTACAGGTACTATTTCTTGTCTGCAGGAGATGCATAAAAGCCTTGGAGGGTGAATTTAATCTCCTCGCCATGGATATTTACCAGTGCCACAGTCAGCAGTTCAAACACATTTAAAATGACTTTTAGAGCATGGTGTTGATTAAAGTTAGTACTTTTGGATTAGCATTTGAAGAGTTTTTAGACAAAACCTTTATGCCAGTGTTTTCAGCAAAAGAGAGTCAGTTAAGGTCAGACAGCAAGATTAAGGCAACTCCAGGATCAAGACCCATTCCAAGTACCAACTCAAAACATTCTACTACTCTGAACGACACGAGAAGTAGCAGTGATGTTAGCCATCCATAGAGAGGCCAGTTCTTAAACATTACAGCAGGCACAGAATCTTTCAAAGCTAGACACCCACTAAGCAATTCAAAGAGGAATTGCATCCAGCTGTTGGCCTACTATTAGTCATAAAGCTTGAAAAGCAAGTCTCCGTATCACACCTGGAGTTCTTCACCAAACTCAAGGTCTACAGCAGCTCATTTTAGGGGAAATTTCCTGAAGTCTGTTAATCTCAAAATGTTCCCTGAAAACCCAATTAACCAATCTCAAATTGCAATATTTTTACCAACAAGCAGAATTTCTGTAAGGCAACTCAAACCTACCCTCCTGTGAGCACAGGAGATACCACTCGCACAAAGGGAGGATCAAAAGGGAAGTTATCCTGAAAAGCATAACAAAAAACAGGTTAAGAAATATACTGTGACACTGTTTTCCTAATCAGGAAGTATTTCAGCATCCTTATTTGGTAAAACAGATTTAAAGCAGTAACATTTTTCAGTTCTGTAAAAATCACTTTTCCACAGTACCGACTAAAAAGCGATTTTTGTGAAGCTTTAGTGCTGAACCTAAAAGTTGCAGGTTTTTGTTTTTTTTTTTTTAAATGTTATGGCTTCATCTTTACCCAAGTAACAGCTACAGATCGTTTCAGTCACTTTCTACAGTAAGCTAAAACTTCAGCCCCAGCATTTCTTCCCACAGACACATACCTTAAAAGAGAAGTTGAGTAAAATATATTCTACACCTTCTTTTTCTTTTAAGACCTGAAGATCACTATGCAGTGGGCTATCAGGATCAACCCTATAAAAGAAGCAAGGGTAAACCTTTGATGAAGTTAATATTTTCACTACCTGTAAATAGTAATTACTCTTAAACAGCTCCTTTATATACTTGTAGTTTACAAACTGTAATTTGAAGTGAACTGTAGAAAACTCTTGCTCCCTTCACAAAATAAAATTTGCCACGAGATCAGCATGAAAGCTTGCTGCCACACACTACATTCCCAACACTATCAAGTGCTATGTGAACACAGTTAGCATGAAATAATCCGTTTATCTGAAAACGGCAATTTGAATTCTCTTCAGCTCACTGCAGATCTATGTCCCAAGATCTATGTCCCAAGGGAGGAAGGGGAGGGATTTTAGCAGGACAACTCTAGTGATCTAGTTTTCAGTACAGAGCCAGTGAATCTTTTATAGAATATGTGATCCCAGTTCTGTATCAGCTGTTAGAACTTCGGCTGATGCTGATTACTTTTAAAGCCAGCAGCTTCTGCTCAGCAGAATTTCAACAATTGTTTGATGCAAAATGCTGGTGGTGAGCAGCCTAGACATTAATTTAGACACTACGGAGTTAATCCCACCCAGGCTCTGACACCCCAGCAGCTTTTAAAAGAGACTAGTCAAAAAATGCCCCCAGCAAGCCAAATGCAAATGTTAAACAAAATGATGGGCTATTACATCCAACCCTCTGCTACAGGTGAAGTCACAAACTTATTAGATCTCATTTCAGAATGACTGGGGTAGTTTGTCCGCATCCAATAGGAAACTTTTTCAGCAGAAAAATCTCCCAGTGGTCAGAAAGTCATCATTTCCAGCCTAGCTTGTACTGGGCCAGTTCAGAGTTACTTGTTCTAGTAAAAATGCTGTTCCTACAGAAAATAGCCTCTTTCCTCTCTAACATTTGCCCCCTCAACTAGGCTGCACACACTTCATTTGTTTTCAGACACTTTTTGCTGGGATAAACAAACACAATACTCCTTATCTTCTCTCATTCTGGAAGCCATTTGCTGCGTGCACTCCTTTTTCTTTCTTGAAGGCAGAAAATGAGACCTGTCCACAGCACTTGAAAAGAGGTTTCAAATCACTGCTCAGTGGTTTGAGCGCTTTGTTACAGAAGCACTAGATAGATAGACAAGGCTTCCTGCTGCATGGCACAGATTTTTCTGACAAACACCATTCCTGCCATTTTCAGCTTCAAAAAGCTCCCATGCCTATGATTACACCGAGAAGGAAACGAAACTGTGTTTCAGCAGCTGGTGACACAGCCGTAAGAGTCTTACCACCAGGACAAGGCAACAATTCCTACAGGCAGGTCAACTACTGTGCTGAAACAGCTTATGACCTTATGCTTATTCACCATGGCATATCTGAACTGACAGAAAAGTTCTCTTCGCTCTTGCCATCTCCTGCAGCCACCCCACCTAATCTGGATCTGGATAGGCTTTTCCTAACTACAGGTTATCTTGTAGGATGATGGCAGATGATCTTGTTACAGGAGTAATTTCAACATAATACCCCTAGATTAAACTTATTGGACTATGGCCCCAGCAAAATGAGTAATCCCCTAGCACACGCAGTGAAAAGCAGTACCTAGGACAAGTAGGTTATAGAATTACATACATCATAATTATGTTATACCTAAAAGCTTCAGTCCTATGTGTCTGCTCAAATGTAGAAATAAAGAACCAAGAACACTAAGACAGTTCTGTTCCTTCTTACATCTCAAATGAAACTAGAAGTTGCATTTTCTTGAAATTAAAGCCAAACAAACAAAATCAAACTGAAACCATCCAGAGAAAAACTCTAGATAAAAAAATTCATCATTTAAGGTTTCATATTTTGGAATAGTTTCAGAAAGAGAATTGAACCGTAATGAAAGTTACAGTAATACCTGTGGTTGGCTGTGCAAAGAGGGTTTGTTTTTTCACCAGCTCAATTACTACTGCTCAATTTCGGTATGCATTTCTGTACATCAGAATTGAAGGCACCACCCACTATTTTATATGCTATGGCTAGAGATTCTCATTTATCAAAAGAATCTCTGCAGCAATAACAAAACAGATTCTTCAGAACATGAAAAAACTTTAACTTACTTCAGAAGCTTAACGTGCCATTCATACAAGCTGTCATTTACCAGTTCCACTGAATATATCCCTGCAGAAATATTAGATGGAATTAATTATGCACTGAAAGCTGAAAAAGGGAAAATTTGGCAAAAACATTCTTTGTTTTCAAGTACAAATACTGCCAGCAGATGCAAGGAATAGGTAAGATACTGAGATAGTGAGGCACATCCTTCCTCCAACAGCAGCAGCCCTTCTGAGCAACTACAAGGAGAAAAGTTCTTTCACTTCTATAAAAGAATTCCACACGAATCAAAATGTTTTCCTGACACCTAATCATTTCCCTCCTCCCAGTCCCCCTTCAAACTTTCCACAGCTGCAACTCCAGCTTGCTTAGTACTCGGTGTATTTTATACCCAGTACATGACCAACACACTTAAAACACTGAACACGCAGCCTGAGCCCGCAGCATTGCGTTTCACCCGGTCTCATCAGCACTGGCAGACCAGGACAGGACACTGGACACCGTATGGAACAGAAACCCCAGAAGAGAGGCTGTTACGCTGGATGAAGCACATTCTCAACAGCTGACCAAAGAAGTCAGAAAGATGCATCAAAAAAATAACTGTTTCTGGAAGTCAGCTGGTGATTTTCAGTGGTCCATTTGTTTTAAGCATATGAAATAACAGGGTTTTTTTTCACTTGAAGGGAAGGATGAAAGGTTATCTGCCATTTTCTTGTATATTCAAGCTTCTTCTCTGCAAGGGTTCACAAGCAGCTCAAGAAAATCAATATTTCTTTAACCATCAGACTAAAAAATGGTAGAAAATGGTATCAGTGATGTTCACAAGTCTAATCTCTTTCCCCACAGACTATTCACACATGTATACTAAAGAACTAGAATTACACTTGTCACCTGGGCTAATATTTAACAGCACATCTGTCGCTGACATAATTATTTGGAAGACACACACAAATGAGGAATCTGCCCAGGATTTACGAAGGTTATACAACCAAGAGACTGCAGTTACCATATTCTCTCCAAGGAATTATTGTATTCATTTCTGAGTTTTATTTATTAGAATGCATTATCTTGCAGTTGAAACTCTTCAGCATTAGTACTTGGGAGTACAGATGACATTTCAAGCTGTCCAGACACCTTTCTTTCTAAAGCACTCAAAAACTCAGTAAACAAGGTGAAGAAACCATGCTTGGTTTCTCCTCACCGCAGTGCAACAAACAAGTGGGTACTGCAGCCAAGATCATGATTTCAAATTTTTATAAGTCTAGGACAACAAAGCAGGTCTGAAAACTTACTGTGCTCTCAATGTCCCTTTCCATCAGCAGCTTGTTCAGAGACACCCCACTTTTCTGTTCAAGGATGAACAGAAGGAGCTATTAGCGCCTTTTTCCAATTTCCCAGATCCAAGGACACTATTTTCTGAATTGCCCTCAGTGTAAATGGAAGTCACAACACATAAGAATTTAAATTTGTACTGCTCTGATGTAGCAACAAAAGACACTGAGAACTCTGCTCATTGTCAGAGCCCCTTAGCGATTAATCTATCCCACCGTTGTATCCAGAATATTTTCTCCCACCTACATCCAGACGGGAATGAGCTCTGGGAGAAGCAGCCTCTCAGTATTATGGCTTTGGCACCTAGCACGAGTATAAATACTTGTTACAGACAACCAAGCAAGTTACGGTAAGGATTCTGAGCACGTTCTAAAGAATGGAAGATTGTAAGAGAACTTCCATCAGCTCGTTTATTCACTAAGCCTCTTGCCCTACTCCTGCATTCCTTTCACCACCCTGAAAGGCCTGTTCTTACCCAGAATTAATGTTCCAGTCCCTCAGCTCCATGGGCTACCAAGGTCCACACGTTTTGCTAGCTTTCCCAAAGGGGTAACTTCTGCTGGTATTCAGACCTGTACTATACCTAAACCAGAAGCTGTAAAAGGGCTCTTTGGAGAGATGCCCACAGTTCAGGACTGACAAGAATGTACCTCAACAGAACAGCAAGCAACTTAATCAACCTTGCAAGCAACCAGATTTTGAGCCAAATAGTATCTGCATGTCCTTGTGAACAGCAGCAGCATCAGGGTCGCTCACTGTCTTGATACTGAAGCTTCTTAACAACAACTTCAGGGGGGAGTTGTTTGGTTTTTAAGTAGTTAAGAGGTGTTATTTGGAACCACCTCATATTAATTTAGACAGTAAGAGGAAAAAAGTTACTGTCAAGAAGAATCTATCTGATTAGCACCAGTTTGAGAGGTCCGTAAGGTAGGAAAGGGAATCAAAGTAGGTTCCCCTCAATTAAACACAGGAAGTTTTTTGTTTCATTCCTCTAAGAGGCCATCTATAGAGGTGATGAAGTAAAAGCAAACACACAGAACCACAAAGCAAGCAAAAAATTAAGAGATAAAAGGTAGGACAAGAAACAAGCCCTGCCAAAATAGAGGCAGTGTCTTACTTATAGCAACTTCACAACACCCAGAAGTAAATCCCATACAGTCTTTGGACAAAGGCAGTAAGCTGAAATCACTATATACGAACAACACAGCCACTAAAGATGTGAACAGAGAAGATTTCATTTAATATCCCCAAACTCTTTGTTCCTCCTTCTCCCTCCCTACCCCCTAAATTAAGTTATGAGCTTTGTAAATTCTTCCATATGAAATAACCAAGTCTTGAACTTCGTATTTGGAAATGAGATCATCTCAGTTTGGAGGATTAAAGTTTACACTGACTCGCTAATTGGGCTTTCCTCCTGTTCCCATCTAGCCTGCACCAGGGTCTCATATCTGGCTGTAGTGATAGCTATCTACTCAGCTGACCTACAGGAATACAATTTGCCTGAAAGTTGTGTAATTTCTACTTCTTTAAGTGTAACACTCAGAGAATTCAATATACTCATTTTTTTGTTGAGCTAGTTTAGATACAGCCCTCATATGGAGCAAATAGAACAGCCGACCACCTACCTACCTAAAGCTAATCAGTGTTTGTTATTCAAACAAATTTAAAAGACAAGCTTGTTTTCTATTTCTATTTGTATCCTTACTCGAAGGAATACATGGAGCTCAGGATCAGATTAACACCATCACAAAATAATGCAAGTAACAGCAGCATAAGTAAGGTTAAATCCTGTATAATAACAAAACCTTCTGTGGTTGAACACAAATCCCTTCACAGCAAGCACATTCTTGTGAGCAGTACTACTCACTGGTAGTGGTCAAAGCTTTTGCCCTGTATACCTGGAGAGCTGAATTTCAGATAGTTCTGAAAACTCAAGAAGTCCCACAGGAGTAGTCTTGAGCTGTTCTTTGTCATCCCCCCCAAGAGCATTCTCATAGTTACACCAATCCTGTTAACTCTTGTATGTAGCTTTGTGTAACAAAAAGGAAGAACATTTTAGAGGATGTGTATCCTGACTTCGTTCTTCTCCACAAATACAGTTTTATACCATGAGATTATATATACTGCATCTATGTATTTTTATTTTTTTATATTTGTGCACACATATATACACAAACACACATGTATATACACACATGACAACAAAGCACAGAAGGATTAGTAGGAAGTATTTGCCAAAAGAATTATTTTAAAGTGTATTTTAAGAAGGGAAATCTGAAGCATTTTACCTGTTTTATAACTCTGTGATCTATATATATCCCTGAGTTCTTTCATAAGTCGATCTGAAGCCTGAACTGACCCAGAGACTGCACCCTGAAACAAAGAAAAAAAGACTCTAAATAAGAGAAAGTAATACTTATGTCAAACAACTTCATTTCCATCACAAAGTTACACTAACTGGAAGGTATTAAGTATATATATTAATTTCTGTATTAGGATTAGATTTTTGAAAAGTTACATATTTAAGTGAGCAAAGACCACTCAGAAGAAACAAGACACTCCCTCTAAAGCAGCACATTATTATATATTACTACATGGTATAGGTGATAGAAACTTTCAACCAAGGTACAGCAACGAACATATTTTTCTGTAAAGGAGTTCAATTTCTTGGTCATTTTTATTTCCAAGATGGATCCAGAGTACATTTCTATTAGGGAAATATTTCCTTTTACCTTCTGATCTTACGCACTGGAAAGAAGAATAAGACTAATCCTACGAAGAAGCTTCTGCACATAAGGCCTTACTGTTTTCTCTGAAGTATATTTTCATTTGGTTACAAAAAAAAAGAACAGGAGTTGGAAAGTATCCACCACAGAACACCAGCTTCTGGATGAAGTAAGACAAACCAATATATTTAGAAATGCAGAACAAAAGCAACACTTATTTGCAACAGAGTGGAAAAAAATCAGTCATCACCTACACAGAGAAATACTAAGGTAAGCAGAATTTAAAATACCAAAATATTTTGTTGTGATTTGTCACAGTTCTTGTGGTTTATGCAACCAGGGCAGAAACCTGTTCTGTTCTTTCAGAGCTCAGTTCTGTGTTATGCAGCATCTCAAAGTGACAGAAAACTTAGCATTTCTGAACCTGGTATTTCAGCCTGATACATTGGGCTAAAGCAAAAAAAGGAAAATAGATACTTTTAAGTGACATGTGTATAAATTATGACTGGCTCTAAAAAAACCACAGTTACTGACAAACTAACGAGCACAGCAGTTATCAAGTAACTGATGTCTACTTATATCAACAATTCTGCACATATCCCCAATGCTGGCAGTTCTGTGACCTTGGTATCAACTTTTGCCCTGATTTTCTGAGCTTTAAAATGAGGATGGAACTTGTTCCTCTCAAAAAAATTAAAGTGCTTATTTAGAATAACATGATCACCAAAAGTACCTAGATTACTCTCTCCAGTTGAATGCCAAAGCTAGCAGGAAAGATTTTGATACTAAATCTTAGATGTTACAGGATTACCCTGCTTATACCATTTTACGTTCAAGATTTTTGGAAAACAGAGAGTTAAAAATTAGTGTTACAAGATTTAAAACTTGTAAAAGCAGTGAGGACTCCACTGAAGTAAAGCAGCTACCACCCCAACCCCCAACGCAGTGAAACTTTGGCTTTCACTAGCAGTTTCCCAAAAGGGGATTATTTAATGAGACCCATGCAGTTTTCTGCCACTACTTGGACTTCAGTCACTCCCACTGAAATACAGGGTAATACATATGGCTCATAAGTGTACTTTCAGAAGGGTAAAAAACCACAAACACACAAACAAAAAAGAGCACAAAGCAGCCCCCACCTAGAAGTACTGAATAACTAGTTTATGGGTCTGTTTTTCTGCTCCATCTAAAAAT
>VZTO01008537.1:0-15328 GCA_013400615.1 Syrrhaptes paradoxus
ATCGCCAAGCCTCCCACAAGGCATGCAGCCAGCGCACAGACTCAGCAAGGAGCCGCTCAGCACATCCGCAGTCTCCCTTGTACAAACACCGCAGCCCATCTCNCGCAGCCAGCACACAGACTCAGCAAGGAGCCCCATGCCTCAGGAGCCACTCAGCACATCCGCAGTCTCCCCTGTACAAACACCGCAGCCCATCTCTGGACTTTCTCTCCCACCGCACAAACTGCCCTACGTGTTCGTTTCCCAGCAGGGACAGAGCGCGCTGAATTCCAGGAAAGCCCCACAGCTGATGCTCCCTTGGCAAGGGAAAGCTGTCACCCCCCAGCCTTGGCTTCAGGGAGAGCTGAAATCCATAAACCTACGTGCGGTAAAGCAAGAGCCACCTGGGAGCTACAGCCAAGAGAAACCACCCAGGGGATGGAGATCAGGACCCTGGGCTTCCACCGGCCCGTCACTGCCGTGCTGACCAGCAGCAGACCCGTCCCATCAGCTCCCACAGCTCCATGTCTCCAGCAAGGGAAAGCCAGTCACACCAGAGTGCTGCCGTGACACCGGGTCGGCGTTGTGTGGTCCCTGCTGCATAGACCTGCATGTCCCAGCCACCCCACCACCGCGTGCGTGCAGAGAAAGCTGGCACTGCGATCCCCCTGTATCAGAGTGGCAACCAGCTCCCACAGGACCGGCCACGCAGCCGAGCCTCGCCAGCAACCTCACAGCGTCACTCGCAAGGCAACCAGAGAGGAAAAAGCACTGCTACCGTTTCTTCTGCAGAGCGGAGAAGTTTTTTTTGAAGGTAGGGCTGATCTGGTTAAGTAGTTCCACCAAGGAATGACTGAGAAAACTGGGGTTTGCAGGTTTGGGATTGAAGTTGTACGCAGTAGACCTGCAAGAGAAAAAAGCAGCAAAGTCACAAGGCGCTGTCACACCCGGGACTCCCCGTACCCTAGGAACACGGTACACGAACGAGAGCTTTCCATACACACCCCACATGTAAGGCCGGCACAACGCGCCCTTGTCTGGGAAGCGGAGAGCAGGAGGCACACNTTGTCACACCCGGGACTCCCCATACCCTAGGAACGCGGTACACGAACAAGAGCTTTCCACACACACCGCACGTAAGACCAGCACAACGCGCCCTTGTCTGGGAAGCGGAGAGCAGGAGGCACGCGGCCAGACGGGCTGCAAGGGTCCCTCCCGGTGAGACCCAGCGAGTGACCCTGCGCCTGGGCCCCGACGGACCGCACAGCAAATATCATTTAGACCTCTGCCAGCCACCACCGGGTTCACAAAGGCTAGGAACAACTGATTTCAGAGTTTCCTAAACACACCAGAAGCACCTCTGCTGCACAGAGAACCCCCCAGCAACGGCACTAACACCACCGATCTTTTAACTCTTATTTTTACAGAGCGGGAAACAATGCACCACAAATGATTTCTTCCCCGAGCCAGTTTAGCACAGAGCACTTCCACCTCATTATGGGAAAGAAGGCAAAGCTATGCTGGAATTTTATCTCCTGTGTTTTAAGCTCTCCTTCTCTTCAGGCAGCTTGACTCTCCTTCCGTGAATTATAACCTTGGGTTTCAAACATGCAGCTACAGTTGCCCGGGCAATTATCCGGATTGCAGGATCAAGGCCACCCAGAGACATTTCTGAGCCAACGGTTGCTCAGGAACAGGGTTTGTTGCTCTGAAGGTCTCCCCTGTCCACCCTCAAACTCGACAGGTCTCTGTTACAGGTGACTGGGCTGCACGGACCCTGCACCCCCCTCAGCACAGCCTCTGGCTGGCACGGCGCGGCACGGCCGCTTAACAGGCTCTGTTGCTACTGGAAAAAAATATTTAAAAAAAATCTAGTCAAATCTCTGCCCAGCTTCGGAAATTCTGACAGGCTGTGCTTTTGCTTTAGGGCAAAATGAGATAGTTGCAATGGTCAGGAAGGAATTCCCTCCCAACTCAAAATGCTCTAATTAGGTGATGACATTATGGGATGTTTAAACTTTCCCTAAAGCATCAGGCATCTATCCACCGTGCAGAAATGGTACCAGGCATAACTGAACAGCCCAATCCAGTATAGCAACTCCTACAAACCCACGTGAGCCGCAAATTAAAACAGGCTATTTTCCACCAAAATAAACCAAAGCAGCCATTGTTTGTTTGTGGGTTCTTTTCCAGCTGGCTATCACAAGCTCCCTGCTGCAGGGCAGGACAGGAGGAATCTGGGTTACTCACTGATTCAAGTAAAATCCTCGAGTGGATGCAGTGATACTGACATGCCGATCCTCCACCGTGATGACGTACAAATACATGAGGTCTCCGTGCATTTTCCGGTTACCGGGTGGAGGGTTCCAGCCACTCATCGTCAATACCTTTAGGCACTGCAAAGGCTACAGAAGAACACAACAGAAGCAACTCTGGTCAGTAGGAATTAATCCCCCCGAGTTACAGAGCCACACAGTGTACATCCCAGCTTCCTTTTTCCTGCCACCCTCACTCAGCTCCAGAAACAGAGCTTACAAAAAAAACTAGTCTCAAGAGCATAGCCTTCCTCAAGCCATTTGCAGCCCACCGACTGTCCTCGGTGTGCTGCCTTTCACACCCTAAGACACGGGTAAAGAAAGACACCCTGGGCCTTTGGGCTGCACAAGGCACGGATTTCCTGCTGTACTGGTTTTCAAATGGCAGCTTCTAAACCGGAATCCAAGTGGGAGGGTACGGGAATGCTAAGGGTAATTTGTAGTGCTCTGCAGATCCTGCCTCCAGGACTTCACAGAGAAAGGCAGTTCTCCCTTCCCTGCCACCCAGCCCACCCAGCCTGGCCATTTGACACTCCACACATGTCCGGACTCAGTGTCCAGTGTTTTGCACACAAGCTCTTGGACTTTATTCTTTTGGCTAAGCAGCGCTACTCCAGCACTCATTAAGCACCAAGCAGAACAAATCCCAAAGTCCACTTCAGTCGCTGAACACCAGTTTGCTGCAAAGAACGTGTCGAAAGGTGTTTTAATGACACAGCAGAACTCTACCTTCCAGTCTCTGTTCTGGGGCTGAAGGGCACACAGGGGTCTCTCTTTGCTACCTGGCAGGATATGTTCAGGAGGGGTGCAGTCAATTTGTTCCATTTCGGTACCTTTCTTCTTCCGTTTTCCACTGTCTAGATCGGAAAGAGATAGAAAGTCAGTGCTGAAAAACACAATGTTCCCTCCTCCCGTGACAAGTCGAGGAGAATGCAGCAGTGCTCTAGGCATTTCTCTGCACTCCAGTGTGGGAACAGTGTAGGACAGCTGACTGTCGCCATGTGTTTTAATGAAGCAAGGAGCCAGGGGAATGCAAACACTGACCACACTAGAGAAGCTTTTTTGCCCCATACCTCCAAGGTCTCCTTCAGTGAAGACACTCAGGAAGGACAGTGAATTACAGTCCACACCATTGAAAGCATCCGATGGGTCCAGGCTCTTCAGAAGGTCCCGGATGTGGCGCACGTGTATCCTGGCTTCTCGCACCGTGTATGGCTCTGATGAGCAAAAAGGGAGGAAAGAAACTGGAATTACACAGCTGCTTCCTCCTTTGGCACACGGATCTCAGAAAGGAACCAGAGGAAAGAGCTGCCGCCTGGCCAGAACCGCTCCCTATGAAACCCTTGCTCATTCCCTCCCAAAGTCTGAAGGAACTTGCCTTCCACCACTTTCAGCAGCGAGCCCTCCTGCAGTCCTTCAATCGTTTTCAGCTCAGCAAAGTTATCGAGGACGTTGCCATCCAGCTGCAGAGAGAAGCAAGTCCGATGGCAGGTATCCTCGCGGTCCATTAAAACCTGGTGGATCTCTTGCACCATCTCTTGAGGAGAGACCTTAAAAAGGGAAGAGCCCAGACAGTTATTCTCAATCCTCACACGTGTTCTTGCCAAACTTTGTCCCTCTGCTGCAGAATCAAACACCTCTTGTACCTCCCCCAGGCTTGAAAAGCAGACTAGCTCTCCCTCCCAGGAAGATGACTTCTCTCCCTGCTGGGAGGGCACTGGCAGCTCTGGCAGGGTCAGACCCCCAGCTCCGTCCCACAGGTCCTGGCACCCAGGGGTGTAACAGCCGGGCACTGTGCTGAGCACTCAGCATGGGAGAGGGCAGAAAAGGAAGAGAGGGTGGTGGGGGAAACCAGGGGCTCTTCCCTTATCCGCTCACACTGCACGTTTGTGGTGAGACTTTGAACGATGCACAAGGAAAACAGACCGTTTCCTCCACTCGCTCTGCGGCGGTACCGCAGCATGGTGTGGCGTGTCCGTGCCAGTGCCACAGCTCCGGGGCACACCACCTGCCAGCCCGCGGCTCCCATGATGCAAGAAACCGCCCCGGCTTGAGCACTGGCACTGCTCTCCTACCTCCCTGCTCCGCTCCAGCAGCGCTGACACCGCTCCCCAGCTAGGAGGACTCAGGGTAGTTTACATAAGCTGCTGTAAACAACATGGCCTGCTATTATTAGCCTATTAAACCTAACAGCCAAGGGGACTTAAAACAAAAAAAAGCTAGGTGGAGATAGAGCTCATTCCACGGGGGATGCAATTTCACTGCACTTTCTGCTGGTCGTGGGGAGGTAAGACTTCCCCCTGGTTTTACACTTCAGATGCCTCTCCCCAGAATTAGAGATACTTCGTTCAGATGGTTTTCGGTGAAGCATCAAGCTGAATCAGAATATCAGCTAGGCGTGTCAAAGCCCGTCCTGATCTGGCAGCACACGCCATCGTCCACATGACACACGCAGAGCTCTCCGTGCAGAGGGAAGTGCAGGCTGCATCGTTCCCTTCATCTTCAGGCTGGTGCTTGAGCAACCCGAGCTGTGCTAGCACCTGTCACTGTACCAAACCCTGGTTAGCCCAAAGGGGCATCACACCAAACCGCTGGGCAAGCAAGGGATCTTCCCTTCCCGAGAGTCAGACCCAGACATCGCGTTTGCACATCCCTCCTTTGAACAGCCCAGAAGCGGGAAGGCCACTTCCCCCAGCCAGAGCCCCTCTGCGACGGACAGGGAGCTCCCCCTCAGCCGATTCTCCATCCCCTTGCTCCACACCTGGAACAAAACACCCTCCCCATCGCTGCAAAGCCTGGGCAGGCCTGTGCCAGACAGAATGCTGCTCACGTCTCCTCTCCCTTTTTCTCCAGGAGCCACCGGTCAGGCAGCTCCCTCCTTCCCCACGTAATCCCATCGGAGGATGGGCATGTTGGGGAGCCGTGAGCAGCCTGCAGGTACGGTCCAGACCGCGGGGGCTAACAAGGGCCTTGCTGGGCACAGTCCCCTGTCCCCTTCCCTGCCTGAAGGGACAGAGCGGTGTGTGCCCTGGCTCAGACCTTCCCCACCTCCCCCTCCCCAGTGCCAACCCCGTTCCCCAGGGGAGGTACCTGCAGGGAGAAGGGCTCTATCCCCGGCGCACAGATCTTGACGGTAAATCCCGTGTCCTGTATGACGATGACCTCCTGGTCGTTCCCGTCTTCTCCTGCGTCAGCCTCCTCGTGGCCGTTCTGCTTGGCATCCTTCTCGCCCTTGAGGCTCTCGTGGGGGCCACTGCCATTCATCAGTGCCACGCCAGATGGGTGCTCTGGGCGAGAAGAGAGGGGTTCAGACAAGGTAAAAGCAAACACATGTTCCTCTCCCAACAGCTGGAGAGACCGGCTAGGGCAACGCCGCTGTCCCCTGGCCAACCCCAGCGAAGCAGGGGCTACAAGGCAGCAAGGGGCTTATTCTGCACTTGGTGTTCACTAGACAGATGTGCCAGGCCCTCCTCTCCTTCGCCTCGCAGCACAACAAACACGGCCTCGCTTGCCTGCGGGCTTCCATCGTCCACAAAGCGTGTGCGGAGCGGGGGGAAGGAGAGCAGGAAGGATGGGTCAGTGTACAACACAATCAGCTTAGTCTTAAGAAGCCTCTTAATTAAAGAAAAGGGTGTGTGGTGCTTTGCGGCCCAGAGGCAGCTGTAACCTCTGCACCAACATGTTGCACGGCTCCTAACATACCTCCTGGTAGCTGCTGCTCAGCCGGGAGAGCAGGGAGGGGAGGAGACACAGCTGCATTGCTGAGCTGTGCCTCACGTGGAGCGCGGTTACTCCACAGGCACACAAACAGCTCCCACGCCCCTGCTGCATCTGGCCACCCTCCGCACTTCCAAAATACTTCGCCGAGTACGGTGCCATGATGCCAGGGCGAGGCTTTGCCTAAGCAATTTTATCCAAGAAAAAGGTGAGGACGTTTCAAGCGCTCATGTAGACAGATGCGTCACAGGGACGGGAGCTCTCAGCACCTACTTCACCGCTCCCACAATGGTTTGTTTTCTTTTCCAATAGGCGAAGTGCGTCAGGGAGCTGGTGAGATCGAGGAAGCTGCAGGTCTCCTAGAGCAGCCTACACCCACCAAACTGGGCTGGGGACCACACCAGAGAGGACAGAGGGGCTGGCGTCTCGCCTATCAGCCCCACTGGCTCCAGCAGCCTGGAGACACCATCCACCCGTGTGTAAGAACACAGATGGAAACACGACATCCCCCTGCACACCTCTGGAGTGCAACGAGCCTTGCTGAAGTGTCCCCAGAGGGTCAGGTACCTGCTCGGGACCACAGCTGCCACCAGCAAACCCGCCCCAGAGACAACTGCCAAGGCAGGAGGAGGACGCGTTGAAAGAGCAGGCAGCACCAGGAAAGCACAGCCATTCCTGCAGGCGGCAGGTAACAGAGCCACCTCCAGCTGCCTCCGCCGCCTCCAGCATCCCGGCAGCTGCTGCTCATGTTCCCTGTCACTTTGCCCGCGTCCCTAACGCGAGATGCTCATTTCTTTGACAGATGTCACCACAGGCGAGCCAGACCAGCCCTGGCTCTGGCAAGCTGCACTCACACTAGGAAGGAGGAAGGAAAGCTGCACACAAGAGTGCCCCAAGAGACGCAGTTTCAGAAAAACCACGCCATGCCCCGAGGGCTGGGGAGAGCCCCTGTCACACCCTGCGGCCAGCACAGCCACCCTGCTGCTCCCAGTACAGTCACTCCTTCGGGACTGCCCCGACACCTGGGGACAGGGAGGGGAACGCTTCACCTTCTCATTGCTCGGTGGTATCAGATCCCCAAACCACAGTTTCAGAATCAGAAGAATGTTTCTTGTCTGCAGAAACACAACATATTCACACTTTCCATCCCTCTTTCCCTGCTTGAGCGAAGACGGCGCTTGTGCAGCTCTGCACTTGGTGACACAGACACGTAGAGACAACACCTGCACGTCTCCTTCTGCCAGAAGATCCAGCTCCGGCCAGCACTGGCTGAAGTTTAGGAACAAAAGTTGAGCCTGGACTGAGAAAGACCAGCCGTCCAGCAGGGTAACGCTCAGATTTAAGGCCAGCGAAGGCTTTCCGGTGGGGTTTTTCAGAACGGGTATGTTTTGGTGAAACAGGTTTGTCCCAGCCCAGCTGACGGCAGTGCGGGCGAGCTTGCCTGGAGGAGGTGTTGCCCGCTGGCTGCCGGCTCACCGCCTCTGCTCTCCCCACGGGGAAACAGAGCTTCACCCGCCTGCCCCAAAGTGGGTCACGGGTTCCTACCACCTGCCGCAGACCGGCTGTGCCACTGCCCCAGCAGTGGAGAGCGAGGAAGAAGCACAGAACGCTGGATTTCAGCACACTCCGGATGGCAGGAGCAGCAACAAGGACACCTGAGGGACACCCACAGAGGCCTCTCTCCTGTTCCTCACCCTCAGTTCCAGCCCCGAACGGGCCAGGAGCGGCGTTGAGCTGCAAGCTCTGGACCGCAGGACAGAGCGCGGTGCGATGCACCCTGGATGATTTTGCGGAATGCGTCTGAGTCACTGGGAACGGTCCCACCCGCTTCTCCCGCTCACACTGCCCAGAGCAGGAGATCCCTCTTGGTGTGCGTCGGCCTCAGACGCAGCTTTGCGGTCTCAACCAAAGGCTGTGAACTCCAGTCTCCCCTGTCATCCAAGGGTCCCAGCACAGACCCTCCTCCTGGGGGCCCTCGATCTGTACCCGCCGGCGCGTCCGAGGCGGCAGAGCTCCGTCAGTGCTGGCTGGCAGCCGAGCTGTAACACAATGTCCTCATTGCTGCTCCAGAGCACGGCGTGAACAAACCCCGAGCGCAGGCAGGGCAAGAGCGTCCGAACAGGCAACGCAAGGCACCGAGGGGAGGGGGCGGCGCGGGCACCACCCCACTGGAGGAACCCGCTGCCTGCCTGCTGCGCGGACCTTCGGCAAAAGGATTAAATTGCGTCTGTGCACCTGGACGTCGAGGCCAAGGGGACGGGTCCTGTTTCAATCACGCTGTTTACAGCCAGCCTGCAGAGGAGGTGGAGGTGGGCACCTCCAGCACGGCCGCTCAGGATCCCAGCGTGGAAGAGGGCAGCCACCCGAACCCGGGCACTGCCGGCTGCACACAGCAACAGACAGCACAGAGCATGGGAAGTGTTGGTTAATAACTAATTAATGTTCAAACAAATCTGCTAAACCAGTCAGTCACTAATCCTTTTCCTACATTATCAGGTCAAAAAGACAGCAACCTTCTCCGGCTGTGAGCTTCCCTGGTCTGGAGGGACTGCTCTGGAGACGAGGAGTTTCCTTCCCTACATTTAGTAACAGCAGAAATTAACAGGCACAAACCTGAAAATTAAATCCCTACGTTTTCCATCATCGAGTTTAGGAGTGCATTTCCTATTATCGCTCCAGTGTCATTCTGAGGGCCCAAATTCTGCCTGTCCCTCCTCATAGATATTTTGAATTCTGAGCAGTGTCGGGCAGTTTCTGCACAGTCTCTGCCGGCTGCGCCTGTGGCCCCAGCGCCTGCCGCGGGGCACGCGGAAAGCAGACAAGGCGCTAAACCAGAAACCAAGCCAGCAGCTGGGTCACTCACACCACACATCCCCTCATGCCAGCATCCGAGAGCAAAACTCGGCCACTGCACAAGGACTGAACAAAAACAAATCAGTGATAGAAAGGCAAAACCTGACCTTGAGACTTGAAAAAGAATAATCTGAGTTTCTCACATCCTAGAAGTCCCGTCAAGGACAAAAGCCACTCTGGATGAGTTACTATTTGGTGCCACACCAGAGCTGGGCCAGTTGGTGGAGAAGCGGGAGAGGAGGGAAGCAGGATGCGGCCGAGCGGCTGCCCCGCAAACAGCTGCTCCCCTCCCACGCTGCAGCAACTGGCTGGGGCCCCGCTGTCCCCACACCGAGCAGAGGAGGAGGAGAACATCCCACCTCTGCGCTCAGGGCAGCCAGAGCTGTCCCATCCCTGCAGCTCGGGCATCTCCTCCCACCTGTGCGTGGCTGAAGGGAGCCAGAAGCTCTGAGCACACACCGCTCTGCTCCCTCGCTGCGCTCCTGCCAGCACTGGCAGAGCTGCTCCCATCCTCCACAAGGACCATGTCTGCGCTCACAAACAAGAGGTGGATTCGCCTTATGAATTAAAGAAAAAAATAAACAAACCCCCCTTCTGTTTGCTCACACGGACAGGTCCCTCCGTGGCACACAGCCCGAGTGGAGTACCTTGCCACCTCCTTCCTTTTCCTTCTGCAGCGAAGTTAAAACATCACCTCGCGTCCCCTCCCCTGTCCCATCCCACGGGCACACGCAGCCTCCCATCCCCATCACGAGCATACGGTGTTTCAGGTACACAAAGTGCTGAGCACCTAGGAGTGTGAGCTTCTTCTTCCTCCTCTTCTTCTTCTGCTGCAGCTGCTGCTTTGAGGGCAGTGCCTGTGCCTGGGAGTTGGGATCACAGCCCGACGTGCCGCCAGGGCAGGCAGCAGGGTCCGGCACCACAAAGCCAGTCCTTGTGTCCCGAGCCTTAGACGACACCTCGCCAGGGGCGAAAGGCGGCATGACTGTCCTGTGGGCTGGCGGGGTTTTCCCCACGGCTGCTGGCAGAGCAGAGGAAGGTGTCCCAGGGCTCCCCAGGGAGGGAGCAGCACCTCTGTGTTTCGGCACGCTGTCCGGACTCGCCAAGGCCGTGTCTAGACGCAAGGCTGCCTGTCCCTCGCCATGGCCCCGGCCGGCAGGACGTGCTCCGGGGGCCGCATCCCCCCCATCAGCTGCTGCCACGTGCTCGGGCCGGCGGCAGGATCTATCGGCCAAGCTGCCGTCCTCAAGTTTCACGCAGCTCTGGCAGGCCTGGAGCAACTGAGCATGATCCACCAGCGCTGCCGGGCCTTGCCCAAGGTCGGCGGGAAGGACAGCCCCTGCACGGGATGCCTCTGCCTGCCGGAGCGGGCCGGCAGCGCCAGCGCAGCGCCTCAGACAGCTCTTCTCACAGACCGGCACCGCTCCTTCTCCACCCTGGGCCTCAGACAGGGCTGGGATGTATCCAGGGCACTTCGGGAGGCTTCCAGTCACCACCTCACTGGGGATGATGTCTGGGTACAGCCCAGCACACACGGCAGCTTCTGGCATCTCCGGGCAGCCGGCGGGAGGCTTTGGTAAGAGGGGCGACCTCTCGTCGGGCGAGCTAGAGCCGCGTGTCTGGAAGATGAGATCGGTGACATGCCTGCAGCAGTTTGCAAAAAGGCTGTTCCCCATGGTCACAAGCAGCCTGGCTCACACAGTGATGGATTACAGGAGTTAGTTTTGTTTGCAAATCTCTTGTTTGCACACATAGAGAAGTCCCCACAAGGCAAAGTCCCACGCAGCAGCCCTCGCCCTCGCAGCCAGGACCTGCTCGCCTTCTCACACCGAAGACAATTCCCACTTGGCCAGGAAGGACAGGCAGCTGGCTCTGCGCAGTGTCCCGCACACCCCAGCTCACGTCCCGCGGGCTCACCGGAATCGGGCGCTGGGCTGGAAGCAGTTCTCCCAAAGTGCCACCCAGTGACCTTCACCCACTGTGCGCCTTCGTCCCACTTCCGAACCGCCACGTGCACTCCGTTGCGATATCCATGAAGCCCCAGAGCAGCTCCCAGCAGCCGAAGCTCTCCTCTCTGCGCCAGAGCAGAACCAGACGCGTATCTGACGGGCTCCTCGGGCACGCTCGCGGAGGGATGCCGGCCGACCGCCCCGGCCCCGCGGTGGTTATAAATAACCCGATCCCGAGCGCTGCAGCGGTGCAGCATGGGACGAGTGCTAGAGTGCTTCAGCGCTGCCAAACCGGTAAGCGAGTGAGATGCATTGAATTACAAGGCGAGGGAGTTACTATGGCACGCCTGGCCCGGGCACAGCCATCCATACTAAGCAGGCGAGCACAAAACAGCCAGGCACTGAACCAGCCCGGGGCTTCCAGACAGATCTCCTGTCCTCTCACGCTGCTCTGCCATACCAAACACAACCAACCCACAAACCCATCCCTGCAAACCCCTAACACCGCTCCTCTCTCCACGCTAATTTAAGAAATCCCAGCAACTGAAGCAGGGATACAGAGCTGGAGGCTTCCGCAAGCACCAGACGCCCCGGGGAGGCTGCAGCATGCCTCCAACCCACAGCCGCCTGCTCCTTCCCTTCCCCTGTCCCTTCAGCGGTCCCACCTTCCTGGGACACACGCGAAGAGCCGGATCTTTCGAACACACAATGTGACCTGGGCAGCACGACCCTCGGCACAGGCATCCTCAGCAAGCCTCCCGGGCGCTCAGCACGGCTGCACACCCAGGAAGGGGCCCAGCTCTGCACTGAGCAGAAGAGAAACACATCCCCACGCCCAGCACACAAATAACAAAACCAGAGCAAGGCCCAGAGCACACAGCTCAGGCGATCCCTCGCTGGAGGCCAGCACAACAGACAGAGGAAGGGCGAAACCTCCTGGAGAAGCACCCGCTCAGGAGGGCTCGGACGCAGAGCAGCTTTTCCTCAGTGCAAGCTCAGAACAGCGAGGTCCGTGCCAGCTTTAACATGCGAAGGAGGGTGTCAGTATAGCAAATGCAAATTCAATTTTAGCTGAAGAATAAAGAAAATAAATAGTTTAAGGAATGTAAATAAATTGACTAAATGAACAGGCATTAGCTCCATTTCCAGTGGGAATGCTTCTGCAGGACATCCCGTCCCGTCGGGGAGGTGGGAGACAGCACGGGCATGCCTCCCTCCGCCTCCCTGCGGAAACCACAGCTTCCAGAAACCTTCAGCACTTTAGGTGCAACAAGCACTTCTTTTAACACGGGCCCACAGTGAGACGTTAGAGCTGCTCTGCTGCTGTCATTAAACCCAAATTGGTTATAACCCGTCTGTGGGCAGAGGCTATAAGCACTGCATTTATTTTTCAGTGGCTTTTTTGACCAACTCACGCCGACTGACAGGGCGGCAGGGCTGCAGCGTGCAGCTCTCGAGGAGGGCCCCAGGCTCGCTGCTCTGAACGTCTCTCCTCCGGCACGATCAATCCATGGCTGGCATGTGGGGAAATTATTCATTCCTAGCTCTTGTGCATCCGCAGCAAAATCTGGCTGGATAGACCTAAACAACTCAAGCCACATTCCAGCCTGCTTAGGAGTTTGTGGCTCCTCTGTGCTGGTGCTGATAGCGGGACATTTGCACAGCAGCCGTGCCCCAGGGCGCTCACCAGTCCCACAGCTGCTGGCTCAGGCACTCACAAGCCACCGAAATGCCTCGTGCTTTGCATCTGGCACTCCGAGTCACCCACGCTGGGCTCTCCACGCCTCGCAACTACATTTAAACACGTCTGTAAACTTCCTCTCTGGCCAAAACGTTGGAAACTTAGTCCTGAAACGAGCTGGCTGGGTGACCCTGCTGCAGCAACGCACGCTGCAAACACCACAGACACGGGGAGCAGGGACGGGGACCTCAGGCAAAGTGCAAAGATCAGCGCCAGCAAAAACATCAACTCTGTCCAGGAGAGCACGTTTCTCAAATTTCAAGAGACAAGAGGCAGATGAAGGAACCGCATTTCAGACAGATCCCGAGAATCAGTCGATAATTCTCCACGTACGTGTATTTTATTCTGGCACACACCTCTGTTTCAGAAAGCCATGGAGACAGTGAGAGCGCGGGACAGTGACCCACCTCATCACCTCGTGTGCAGGGACCAGCAGAGCATCGGGCTCTCAGAGAAGCGGCCAGGCTGGGAAGCAACAGCCACAGGTCCCCAGTGTCACAGGGGAGACCCCAGCTCCCCCCCACGCTGCCACCAACGCCTGCAACCACAGGCTCTGGAGAAAGCTCCACACAGCACGAACCTGGAGAGACCAACTTTGCTGCTCCAAAAAGCCTTACATAAATCTTAACAGGGCTGGGAGCCCCAAGACCCTGCTGCCAGCTCGGCAGGAGCTCTGGGTAGGGTTTGCAGGGGAGATCCGCCGGCTGCAATGCTGTCCTCAGCAGCTCCAGCTTCCCATCCCGCCAGCCCCACGCCACACACTGCCCCAGGAATCGGGCTGCAGGGCTGCTCCAGCCAAAGCATGCTGCAGGCGGGAGCCAGGGAAACTCGCCCGCCTGCAGCAAGCCCTCTGCCAGGGACATCGAGCACCGTCCTGCCCTGCCCAGCGCCAGAACCTGAGCTGGCACCAGAGCCCCCCTTAACCCCAGCCAAAGCTGTGCCCTGAGATCCCAGCCTGGCAGAGGCTTTGCAGGGTTCAGCACCGCTGGCAGTGCGGACGGAGCCTTACCCCTGCGCTGGGCTGCACGGCTTGCTGACAGGTAACACCCACGTTACCATTCCCAGTCTCATCCGACCGCAGCACCAGGAGGTCGGCTAGCAGAGAGCCTGGGACGGAGGGCTGGGGTCAGGCTGATCCGACCCGCAGGAGTGCCGGGCAGGCAGGGCAAGAGCCACCATCCCGCAGTGTTATGTTGTTGGACAGTAACTACACAAACCTCTGAGCCTGCAGCTTCGTCAGAGTGGTGCAGCAGAGCCTTCCTCTTTAAAGAGAAAGAGAAGAGCAAACTAAAGCCTCACTTCAGTGGCCTTCTTCACAGGATTTTTCCCTCGGGATCAGCCCAGTGACTGATGAGCACCACGGCAGTTATTCAGCTTGAGGAAAGATCTTTCTTCTGTGAGCATAGATCAATTATCCCACCCAAAGAGGGAAGGTGTGTCACCTGCATAAGTGCATCTATGCTGAATTGTCAAGAAAATGACAGATACCCACTCATCCCAGACTCACTAACGTTAAAGACTGGATGCAACAGAAAGCTCAACTGCCAAACCAGCATGTTTGAGCTCTGCCACGTCAACCATGAGCTCGCGGAGGTGAGAACCAAACCCTAACCCTCAGACAGCCTTGCAACTGCTGGGAAAAACTGACCTGCTTCCAAAAAGCGACAGCCACTGCCAGCGCGGGAGTTGCCACTCTTGGTTTTCATTTTTCGCTCTCTGTCCAAGCACTGCCCCATGGACTGGTTCTACTTCTTAAATGCAAATTAAAAAATGGATGAACTTTAGACCTTTAAAGGTTCTAGAAACAACAACTTTCTAGTACAACCAATAAAGCAAAACAAATGCTGGAAAACTGCACCAGGAGAGGGGTGTGCTGCCAAGTTTAGTCACTTACAGACAATGAAGACAAACACAGGACTCTGCAACACAACCCTGGTTTTACTGTGCACGAGGCAGCTCTGCATCTGGATTTACCCAGGTGCATGTTCCTGACCTACTTACTTCTGCTTTTCAGGTTGGAATCCCACGAGCAAGGCTCAACTCTTATCCCCCAGCAGAACCACTCCCCAGACGATCCCCTCAGGTTCCCACCCCCATCTTGCTGTTATCTGTTATCACACTCCTTTCCTCTTCTTAACCTTGCAGCGGTGATCAGATTTCTCTTGCACAATATTCCTCCGATTCTCCCCTCAAAGCCTGTTAAAACTGCATATTGAAAAAACCCAACTGCCAGCAATTCAGCCCTTTCCAAAACACCAGCGAACCTCCAAGGTCGGGGGACAGACAGCGATAGCAGATCCCAAGATTAAGAACCAGGCTGCTGACCTTGTTACGGACGCACAGCCACACTTGCCTCCCCAGCAGTTTTCCATTGACACCTGCATTCTCTCCTTTTTTAACAGAAGCCGTGGCTGAAGATATGGGTGGCCTGGAAGGACAGGGACAGAGGGACCTAGCCAGAAAAAGCAAATCTTTATGCAAGGCTGAAAAGCGTTTTATGGTAGCTAGAAGCTCTGCTGAACTTGCATGTGAGACAAAGTTGTTCTAAGGCACTAGCAGCTGTAGGAACAGAAATAATCCAAGAAAAGCTGCACACAAGGACTGTGTCTTGGTCTCATGCTAGCTAATAGGAAAGGTAACTTAACCCGTAACTGCCCCCATCAGAAATCATTACAGGAACCCCAGTTGTTCACGTTTTTGGGTGTTTCTGTGCCCAGGACGGAGCAGCCTCAACAGTTTTGTCTGGCTTGGAGGTAGACGGAAGCAGTGACCAG
>VZTO01008538.1:9758-22495 GCA_013400615.1 Syrrhaptes paradoxus
GGTGGTGAGGCAGTGGCCCAGGTTACCCAGAGAAGCTGTGGATGCCCCATCCCTGGAGGGGTTCAAGGCCAGGCTGGATGAGGCTTTGGGCAACCTGGGCTAGTGGGAGGTGTCCCTGCCCATGGCAGGGGGGTGGAACTGGATGATCTCTAAGGTCCCTTCCAACAGAAACCATTCTATGATCCTGTGATTATATGACAAAGCCAGTGCCAACACCCTAAAATAGCCTCCTAAGCATGTTAGTGTACTTCCACCCTTTGCCACCAACTACAGTTTAATGGAAACATTGATCTAACCAGTAATCCCAGAACTAGATGCAATCTACAGATAATCAAGGTTGCTTGAGTTTTTTGTTTTAGTTGAACAAGGTTCTCCAAACCAAAATGTGTATCAAATACTTACATCAAGCCGCAGGATCTCTTCTTGCACAAATGTTAAGTCTTAAAAAAAATAATTTGTAAGTGTAGTTGTCTTTGTAACATTCATCAAGTATGTCTTCACCTGTCTGAATTCTGCAGAGGTTCTGAAGCCCATCAATTTGACACCCTTCCAGACATTTGATGCAAAAGTAGTAGCTGTCACACCTACTTAAAAGGCTGAAGACAGCAAAAAAAACCAAAAAAAACAAAGAACCAAACTGCAAATGGATTTACAAGTACAGGGACTGGAACTGGGAGTATTGGCTAACACACCAGAGGATTTTACTGCTATCCACATGGACTTTGACAGGCTGGAGAAATGGACAGGCTGAAACCTTATTAAATTCAACAAAGACAAGTGCAAAGTCCTGCACCCAGCGAGGAGTAACCCCATACACTACTACATGCTGGAGACTGACCGGCTGGAAAGCAACTTTGCAGCAAGTTCCACACCAGCCAGCAAGGTGCTCTTGCAGCAAAGGTGGTTAACAGAACCTGGGGTGCATTAGGAGGACTGCTGCCACCAGGTTGAGGGAGATGACCCTTTCCTTCAACTCAGCACTGGTATCATCTCAAATACTGTGTCCAGTTCTGGGCTCCCCAGTAAAAGAGAGAAATGAAACTACTTGGAGAGAGTGCAGTGAAGAGCCACTAAGAGGATTACACGCTAGAAGTATCGATCCCATTTTTGAAATACAGTTTTAACTGTATACCTAGAAGAGATGCTTTATGAAATTTAATGTAGGAGGTTTTATTATAGACTGGCTTCAAAAAATAAACTTATTTTAGAACACTAAGGCCTAAACAAGAAATCCTGTACTTCAATTGCTTTCAATGAACAGTACACTTTGGAAGTCAAATTGGTAGTAGCAGTCAAACATTCAAAAAGAGGAAGTTTTCTGTAGCTGGTAAAAAATGTACTATCAGTTTAGAGGATAAAAGCAGCTGTATTTTGCAGTAGAAATTTTACAGAGATTTTGCATGAACTTCTCAGACAATGATTCATCTGAATTTCTCAACATTATTCCAGTAACTTTCCCCTCACTAAAAAACACCAGTGTGTCATTATACAAGGTTTTTAAATGTATGTTGGTATTTTAAACACCACTACATCATCCAGTGAGAGTCTGCTAGTCTTAAGGCAGCGGACAGATTTCTGGACCTGATCTTAACTACCATGTATACTGCAGTGATACAGTAGAAAACAGTGCAAATTAATGTTACATGTATATATCTATCTAGAGGAAACATTGACTGTTCCTATCACATTAAGAAAACCTCTGTTATCAGTAACAAAACTGATCTGACTTCAGCAAAGTGTTTTCATGGAGTTTGCTGTAAATGCATGAGTTTCAGACACTGAAGTATATGCTGTACAGCAGCATCCAGCACTGACTAATTAACTGGAGGTCCCACCCACTCTTATGCACGTGACTGTGTCCCCACCACTATCTGACATAAATACCAAAATTCTGCCCTGATGCTAAGGTCACTTAAGTAAGGCAGCTAGCCAGAAAATGTCAAAAGGATGCAAAACCACTTTTAGTCATGTGCATCTGGTGCTCCTTTGATGAACAGCTGAACAAAGTCAAAACTAAAGCTAAAGAAAAAGCATTCAGTTTAACAGAAATCCAAACAAAGATCAAAGTTGTCTAGAGTTTTATGTGTTTCAAAGGAAATTCAGGTTTTAAGCTATAAAATCTTCAGTAAACAATACAAAAGTATACAGCTCAAGCATTTAAACATAGGACCAAAAAGACTGTCTGCTCTCTCTTGTATCTGTTTCTTGGATATTTTGCCAGCTGATGCCACTTTCTTGCAGTGTATACTACGCTTCTGCAAAAAGGGAACAAGGTATCAAAGCCTCAGAAAGAGCAGAGAGCTTATTCATTGTTCATGTGATATTCTGCAAGGCACTGACTTCTGAACTTTTAAAGATTAACCAGACACTGTTACTCACTTAAGAATTTCTATTTCTAAACAGCTACCTTACATACTAACCTTCAATAATATCTAATCATGCTTCAGTATATAAAAGGCACTGACACTTGCTGCTCTCTAGTCCTACCAGTAACTCACCTACCTTACAATGATTAATCACATTCTACAGACACAAAATCATTAAGAGGAATCTGAGAGGAGTTAAGCCAAACAGTCACGTGGATTAAATCCACTCAACAGAACTTTGTAGGTAAACCTAATGACTATGGCATAGAAATAAAATAGAAACCAAGGAATCACTCTCCTTTAAAACACATTCAATGAATTATCATTTGATCTCACAAAAACAAAGTTAAACCCACAGGTTCTCTCATGCTACTTTAGCTGTGACTGACTCACGCCAAAAAATGTTTAAGCCTCCTAAAAGCTGTTGTCTATACAGTAGTCCTCTCTCATAGGGCCCCCAAAGTAAAATTACAGTGCCATGACTGAAGTGGCTTAAGCCACTTGGGAAAAGACAGAAGCCTCTCCTCCAACTGCTATCAATTTGACATGTAACTCTCAAGTTCTGATCTTTGGTTATTGCTAATCATTGGCTCCAATCCTTCCTACCCTCACCTACAGGGGACAACCGTTGTCCCTTAGTATTGCAAATGTCTCACATCAGAAAAATGAAGAAATGCTGTGGTTGCCGCCAAGGTGGAGAACTGAATACATACATTTGCCCGGGTACAGCAGTACTGGGACCTACTGCAAACCTCACCCACAGCAGACAGCTTGAAATCAGAACAGCTCAGGAGTTGGCACTGTCCCACTGACTAACCTATCAGCTTGTGTCCTGTCCTCAGCGGTTTTCCAAGATCACCTGTGGGTGAATATTCGCTACCCTTTGCAAGCATCTCCTTTGGAATCTTGGGCCAATTTCTTTATCCCGTTCCCAAGCGATGAACTGGAGCAATGGGCATATATGGCAGGGAAGAGATAATAACAGAGCAATGAATGAAACATAAGCATACCTGAACAGCTGTCTTCCTTACAAGCAGATTTGAGATCTATTCGTCACACAGAAATCTTCTGTCCCACAAGCTCGCTGCAGCTGGGATCTTGAATAGGTTAGGACACACCAAGAGACAGAATAATTCCAGTGCTGCTAGCTCCTAACAGAGATGACACTACAGCAATGGCAGTCAGTTGTAGTTCTGAAATAGAAAGTCAAGAAAAACAGTTTGAGCTTTAATTCACACACAGCTTTCAACCTCTCAGAGGGACTGGATGAGACTAGAACCATTTTAGAAAAACTGATGGCAATGGAGACAATAGTCACAAACAGCAGTTTTAAAACACTGTTTTCAATTAAACTTGATGAAGGTATTATCTGGATTGATCTATCTTCATTTAACAGGTCTGAGATGCTGAGGAACTGTAGAGTGAAAGAAAGTTAATCTGCTACCCACTTATTCATTTCTGAGGGCTCAAACTAGTGATGGCTGGCTAGTGCAATAAGCAAGGGGGTCTCACGGGCTAGACTCCAACCCTCGTTTCACCTCTCAGTTTAAGACATCCAAGTGTTTGCCTGCAGGCTTTAAACTCCCATTACAGTCAACACAGATGCCATCAAGATTTCTTGGAGAGATGTTCACAGAACAGACCGTTGTCCCTGGCACTTCCAGGAGAAAAGCCACACATCTGGTCAAAATGCAGACAGTCAGGCAAAGAAGCAGAGGAGACTGGCTACAGCAGACAATGGGTTAACTGCTAGGCTAACACTAAGGAATATTAATCCCTATAGTTTCTGGATCACATGGCCTCTCTCTTCCTCACAAACAGGATGCTCCTGTAAAAGATTCCAAAATGTACACTTCAACAAAAAACCCAAAACAAAACACTGACATGCTCTGTAATCCAAACAGAAACTTTTACAACTGTCACATTATTTACATTTTCTCCCCCCTGCAAAGTAGTACATACTCTACTGTTTCTAGAACTTTTAGATTATTCTAGTCCCTATAACATACAATACATGTTGTATTGTACACATACCAGCAAGCTACCTCCTGACCTTCTAGAAATTCTGAATAAACTTGAGAGTAAGAGATAAGCATGCAAAACTAAAACACTGCACAGTTATCATAGCATGCATACTCCCGCCCCCCCCAAAAACTAGGCTCTAGGATCTGGGTCTTTTTAATACTGCTTTAAGAGACATACCTAGGCATTGGGATTATGCAAGGTTTATCCCTTCTCCCTCCCTTTGCACTAACTTCTATGCTCAGACAGTAAAGAATTATAACAATAAATATTTACGGAATGGCAGGATTTCTACATGACATGCAAGATGCCACAGTTTAGGACTTCCGAGATCCTGGAAGATGGACAATGTTTGGTGACCAAAAGCAAAACAAATGGATTACTCTCACAGTAGCTCAATGATCATTTATTGTACAAGCTCGAAAGAGCTGAATGAGGTCTTTCAGCCTGTATAACGTTGAAAGACTGAAGAAGTTTCAAACATTTCCCAAATGTTTAAATTGACCATTCACACTGAAGTGAAGCCACACTTGGAAAGAGGGATGCTTTCCAGTCATTTAGATCTTGTTTTTCTGAACGTGTGGGTTCAGAACTATGACACAGCATGCTGCAGGACAAAGCCAATGGTTTTGGAACATTAAAAAACACATAGTTTGAGGGGTTTTAGGGGTGTGGGGGTTTGGTTTTGTTTTTAAATACAAGCATCACTGAAGTCACCGTTTACACAAGATTTTCCAGAACCAAGCAGTAACGCTGGGGATTGCACATTCCCACGGCCCCCGCGCGCAGCGAGCAGAGCCCCCTCCCTGCCCAGCACCCGGCTGCCGCTCGCCCCACGCCCGGGGTCCGCTTCCCTCCGCTCCCCCCCTCTCCCCGTTCCGCCGACAGAACCTCCCTCCCCCCGGCGCTCCCCCGCGCCCCTCCCTGCGCCGGGGTGCTCACGTGACCACTCCCGAGAAGTAGGGGAAAGGTCGCGCCGCCGCACCGCCGCGCAGGCCGACAGCAGCCAGGCCCCGCGCGGGGGGCAGCCCCGCCCCGGCTGCCGGCACCCGCGGCTCCCGGAGAGACCGACCGCAGGCAACGCGGGAAGCAAAGCGCATCCCAGAGCTGGGGGAAAAGGGCGTACTGCGCTTGTGCGGTGTCTGTGCTGGCCGTCAGCGCTAAAAAGCCTCCGTGGTTTGATGGCACAGTTTTCTTTAAGCAAGAATAATGTTTTCTTCCTGGAAGGGACTCTCGAATCAAGTAACACCCCAACATTTTTAAAAGGCCTGGGATTAACTTATCTTTCAAACTAGGTCACAGCTATAATGGAGCCCGACACCTGTGTAACCATATATAAAGTTACATTTCCTAAACTAACAGAAATCCGCATCGCACTTCCCCACATCACCTGTGCTATTATGGACTAGTAACGATCAGTTTACATCAGTATATCCATACACTTACAATAAGAACAGAACCTGTTAATTACCACTGGCACTGCAATGCTTTCTTATGTAACATCCATCCACAAAGGTCAGAAAATGCATAAAAGAGCTTGTAGATCTGGGAACTGAAGAAGTCAGACGCTCAGGAAAACATCATCGTTTAAGGAAAGGAGAATGCAGGCCTCGGATCTTCACTGCTGCTCCAAACATGGGATAAGGAACCATTTTCTATACAGTAATCTCTAGACCACAGCGTTTCAATACAGTTGTCCTCTAAGTGCTGACAAATTGCCAGATAAGAGGAAGAATGAGATATATTTGTCTTGATCCTACTTTGCACTTTTCTCTTTCCAAAAAAGGTGCTTCCTGTTATAGCTCCATCAACACTAGCATAGATCTGTTATAACTAGGTTATAACTGAAGTCATACTTTGGGTTGATTTTTCTATTTAAACCAGAAACCATAGCATAAAATGTGAAAATTGTGCAAAAATGAAGAAAATGGAGTTCCAAGATACTGCAAAAATCTAATCTACCCTTTGCAACAAGCCCAATTAGCATTCTTATCCAGTAAACCTGCCAAGCCATGAACAAAATATAACAAAATGTAAATGTCGGTGTCTGGGTACCTCAAAAGCAGCTTGCAGTGACTGCGTTTTTTATGGCTTTCACAGCCTGCAATCGCATGAGCATACGGACTGGTCCCTCTCACGCACACACCCTGAAGTATTTACGTTGCACACACTTGAAAACCCACCACCGATACCCACCCACGGGTTTCCTGCGGCGCTGAAACTCGTCCCGACCATGGGTCAAAGCAGCTCCACTAACCTGCGAAGCTGCGGTCACCCTTTACGCGGAGCAGATTTATTGCATCTCCCGGTGAAACCCTGACACACCGCTCCCTCTGCTCCACCCCCCCGCTCCCTGATCCGCGGCAGCAGCGCACGAACCCTTCCCCGGGGAAACCCCGCGCGGGATGCCAAGGGCACCTTGCCTCTGCAGGGCGCTCCCGCCCGCCGGCCCCGCTGAGGAGCAGCCCCGCTCCCGCGCTCTCCCCCTTTTCCGCAGCGAGCAGCAGCCCCGCTGGGGAACAGCACCCGGCGCGCGCCCATTGCCCGCAGAACTTCGCGCTCGCCCTGAAGAAAATAACAACTGGGCTCCAAGCAGAGCGCCCGAGCCCATCCACCTGGCCTCAGGCTCGTCCTCCTGCAGCCCCGGCGCGGCCGGCGGTGCGCTGCGGAAGCGCCGCGGCGGGGGAAGGGAGGGGAGGAGCGGCAGCCCGCCGTGAATCAGCCGGACACGGAGGAACGCGGCCTGCCGCTGCCCCCCGCCCCGCTCCCCCGGGACCGCCGCAGCCCGCCGCCTGCGGACGACACAGCTCACCGAGCCGCGCCGGAAACGGCGGCGACCGACGACCTGCGCCCCACACCTGCATGGGGCCCGCTGCCGGACACCGGGCCCCTCTCCTCCTCACCTGCCGAGAGAACGGCGGCTACCGGCGCTCGGGCGGGGCAGGCCACGCTGAGGTGAAGCACAGCGGCGGCACGAGGAAGCGGCGAGTCAGACTGCGGCCGCTCCCTCACACACCCTGCGCGAGCCGGGCTTGCCGCCCGCTCCCCCATTGGCTGCCGGCGGCAGGGGGGCGGGCCCGAGAGGGGACAGGGGAGGAGGTGCAGTGTGGGCGGAGCGGAGGCGGGAAGGGAGGCGTGCATCGATAGGCGAGAGAGGGCCGCGGTGGGCTGGGCTGTGTGATTGGCGGGAGCCCGGGGCGGGGCGGGGCGGGGCGGGGCTGGGGTGGCGGAGCTGGGTCCCGGTCTCAGCGCGGGACAGTCCCCGCGGTCCCACAGCCGGGCCGGGCCCCAGGGGTTGCGAGGAGAGGCCCCGGGGGTGTAGATGTGGGGGGAAAGGTGCCCCCTGGGGAGGCGCTGCTCGTGGGGGACCTGTCTGGGGTGCAGCCGCGGTGGCCTCCCCGGGGAGGAGCAGCCAGCCCTCTCTGCTCCAGCAAACACTGGGGTTTGAGGGCAATGAATGCACTGGTACATCTCCGCGAAAGTAGCTGCGTTCTTCAAAAAATGCAACATCTTCTCGGAGCAGAAGAGCACTCAGTTTGAAATGGGTCCTTCTAAAGTGTGTCATGGGCTGGTGGCTTTCCAGAGCTCAGGGCTTGGAATAGCTGGTGCTCCGATTTCAGTACAACAGCAGGAAGGCTGCTCTGTCCCAAAAGGAGGTCACGGCTGTCAGGCTGCAACGGTGTCAGGGTGAAGTCTCTCCTTCGAACTGCTATGAGAGTTGGGGTTTGTTCATTTTTCCCTTGTGGGCAGACCCACCCAGCCACACACTCCTGCCTGCTACAGTTTCCAGGATGTGGCTTCGGGCTCCAGAGCACACAAACATATGACCAAATCCAGAAGCATGGGCCCTACAGACTAAGCCTCTCCCTTACGCTTAAGATCATCCAATTCAATGAAAGAAAAAAAAAACACCAAACCACACCACCCCACCCCTGTTCAGAATTTTCACTGCTGGTGTTCTGTGCCTAATGATGCAATTTTAAGATTATTTTTCAGAAGGAAACATAAAGCCTAGAAGAAAGCAAGGAGAGGAGGAGAAAAAGAAGAAAAGGGGTTTAGATTTATTAGTGTTAGTAAGGGAGAAAGGAAGCAAAGAATAAATCACTGCAGACCCAGCTACACCCTCAGATTCTGCAGCATTCATATCTATGTGGTTTTAGCCATAGCAGACAGGAACGCAATTTGGACAGTTGCAGGAAAGTAACTGTCTTAAAAAAAACTAAAAAGAAAAAATAAACTATATGGTTTTCATTGTGCACAAAAACAACCTAAAATGTCTTGTTTGGTTCTTTTTTTTTTAACTTCCAGATTCCTTTTACCTTTGAAATATTAAAAAAATAAACCAAATCTGCTTTTGCTCATTCTTCCAGGAGTTTCATACGTATCTTAGTCCCCAGTCAGTATTTTCATCTATGCAGTAATCAGGAGAGAATCAGTCAGCTGAGAACAGATGTTGGTGTTCATTATTTTGTTCTCCAAATAATTTTGCAAGCTGTCACGAAGGAGGGAGCACCAAGACAGAGTGCTTACTTTAACATGACTCCAAGGCCTCTGCAGCTAACCTTTGCAAAGACAGGAAAAGCATTGCATTACGTAAGACTTCAATGATTGCAGCTGAGCTAAAGGTGACTTGCCTCTATTTAACGGGCAAATGTAAACCTTACAGATAATCCTGCGGCTGGTTTCCAGTGGTCCTGACACTGACACCTAGGTCAGGCTCCGCTCAGCCATTAACCCACAAGGAGTTCGATACCTCTAAGACTGTCCTAATCAGACATTGCGCGTCTTTTATTGTGGCAACATGCGCTGCCAAACGCTCTATCTCCTCTGCTCACTGTGTTTCTTCAGGTAGGGGCAGAAGGTGACACTGCCTCTCATCTGCAGGCCTGCCGCGTGGCCTGTGTTTCTGCAGCAACCTTGCAATGCTCAGGAAAGTTAAGTCAGTTTTTCCCCCATAATGAACATATTTTTAACTTATAAAAAATTGTGAGTATCATCAGCACAGAGAACATGTGCTTGAGGCTGTAAGACCCTCTAATAATTAGTTCTGATCCCTGTAATACAAGGAAATGAAAGTAATCAGTGACAGGTCACATTTATCTGTGCCTCGGCAGACTGAAATAATTTCATCTTACCACGATGGATATGTAGCTCTTTAATTCAATACATTTGGTGATTTTACCCCAGCCCTTCAAGACTTCCAAGCTTCTGTACATGCAACGAAGCTTCTTTGTAGCAGCTCTTCTTATCCAGTATACCTCTCTTTTATTATTTGTATTTTTGACTACTTTTAAACAGATTTTAATGATGGCAGAGCACTATACCTTAAACTTGGATCTGGTCTGGAAACCTGGCCATCTCCAGTGTGATTTTGTGTTCGTCTGTTTTGGTGTAATTTTTTGAATTCATTCAGTTTCTCAAGTTGCTTACGTCAAGCAGTTTCAATAGAGACAAGCAATTCTCCTTGTTGTCTTGGAACAGAGTTATTCTGCTCATTGGAATTGAAATATTCACGACCTTCAGAGCACAAATTTATTGGGTGCAGTCTCAGCTGCTTGAGCAGATATTTTCATAGACTCATAGAATCACAGAATGGTTTGGGTCAGAAAGGACCTCAAAGATCATCCAGTGCCACCCCCTGCCATGGGCAGCGACACCTCCCACTAGCCCAGGTTGCCCAAAGCCTCATCCAGCCTGGCCTTGAACCCCTCCAGGGATGGGGCATCCACAGCTTCTCTGGGCACCCTGGGCCACTGCCTCACCCCCCGCACAGGAAAACATTTCTTCCTCACATCTCATCTCAATCTCCCCTCTTCCAGTTTAAGTCTTTCCCTATCTCCTGTAGCCCCCTTCAGGTTCTGGAATTTTTTTCCCAGTTTGATTGCTAGTCAAAACACCACTGCAGTTTCATTTTAAACATGATGAAGAGCATTTGTTTTGTTCCTTCATGCTGTTTCCCATGATATCTGAAAATGAAGGTTTCCACTTTGTAGTGAAGGTGTAAGCACACCTAAGCCAGTGTCCCACAGCAGCTTGCCACTGATAGCCTGGGTGCCAAAACAAATGGATAGCAAGTGAACTGAAGAACAGCTCCAAAAGGTAACTTCTCATGGCTAGGTAGGTGTCTGCGGGTTTGTACGCCAGGGAGCCGAGGGCAAGAGCAAAGCAGGCAGGGCAGGGCCCTCCCTGATGAAGCCGCCTTCCCATGACACATGAACAAGGTGAGCAGGACAGGTCCTGTGACAGCAAAGGCCAGTCAGATCATTAGACAAGTGCTCGGTGATGAGGCATGTCCAAGGTTGTCAAGCTGGAGAACTGAGCCGGGATTAGGGTCCGGGTCAGGAGGGAGCATGGCGCGATGCACGGCAGCTGCAGGAGGGTGCTGAGAATGCACCGGTGTGCAGGCTCACGGCGGCTGCGTACACCTTGCTGTGAGGTGATGCAGGAAAAGTGAAGGTCCGCACAAAATGCAATGTCCAAAAGGGTAGAGAATTTTTTGTCAAGAACGAGATGTTGCAAAGCTGTGAAGTGCACGTTACTGACCAGAGAAAATCTCCGAGTGATTTCACACACCACAAATAATGTCCATGCCTTGCCACATCCCTCTTTTCTGACGGTTCCTGCCTCCCAAGCCCTTATCGCTATGTGTCACCCATCTCAGCCAAGCACAGTCACGTCTCAGACTTCGATCTCACTTGGTCTTTGTCCATTCTGAAATACTTTCTCACGAAGATACGGCAGCAATTCAATAGATATTTAAACATCACAGAGCGGGTTGCCATGTCTTGCCCTGCTTTTTTTTAACCAGATAAAACGGATACTACTAACCTCACTTGCCTGAGCTGTCAACAGGGTTATCAGCCTGTGCCTCTGTGATTGCAATAGCAGAAAGATGTTTCAGGAAAACCAATATGCCCCTCTTCTCCTAAATAANACATCACAGGTTTTGCTTAGAGTTTATGAATCAAAATAAAATGAGCTTACCTTTCCAGTGCTCTGTCAAAGTAGCTAGACTCTACAGTCTCATTGGAAAGCGAACACTTGTAGATGCCATTTAACTGGTAAGAAATATGTCATTGCTTTAGAAGTGACAAAATGACAACATTTCAGATGGTGAAAACCCACTTAACTTCCCCAGATCTGATTCAAGAATTCTTCATGGCAAGGGTTATGCTCCCAGTGTTTGGTGTTACTGTTGTGTACACACCTAAGATAGTCTTACCTGTCATAACATCACCTCCGAAGAGATGACCACAGGACCGAGGGAACACCACCACTGATCAATACCCATTGCCAAGCGGACAGGTACAGGTCTAATGTGCTGCTATCCAAAATGTCCATAAACTTAGCAGGTACCTAAGTTTTTCAGGAGAGGTTAAATTTATGATCAAGTAACCACGGATCGACCCCATTGAGATTTTCCAGAAGTGCCTGAGCATCTATGTCAGAAGAGTCCAAAAGAAATAAAGTGACATCTGCCTACTGAAAACACCATGTTCCAAGCAATTCACTGCCTCTCCAAGTTATTTTAAATACATATTGACCAGCAAGAGCAAAATTACTGTTACTGCCATGGCACACGGATGAGATCACCCTTCTGGGCAAGCTCATAGGGATCCTCCACTCAGAAAAATAGGTCAAGAAGCCAGTTGGTAGGAACATCCAGAGCAAGTGACGATCTGCCTTACACATAGATTTTCACAACTCCTGTTTTTAGTTTCTCTCCTTCTGATGTTTCACTTCTTTTCTCTTACTTTCCTGGAATCATAGAATCACAGAACAATTTGGGTTTGAAGGGATTTGTGTATTTACAGCTCCTGGCTTTGTCCTTCATAGTCACGTTGGGTGAGGAATACGGAACTCCCGATAGCACCCTGGAGGTGAGAAGGTGGATGGCAACCCAGGTATGAAGGACAAGCCTCGCAGCATGTGCCTAAGGTCGTTAACGGTAACAAAATGGAGCCTGGCCAAGCTTTGAAAAGAAAGTATGTAGCTGGAAGTTTTCTAAGGTAAGGGAACAAGTCAAAAGTACAGTACCAAAGGTCAGTGTATATTAGAAAAAGCCACGGTGAGTGTTGAATAGTGATAAGCAGAGAACAAGGGGAGGCCAGGCAAAACCCGATCTGTGCAGGTGTAAGGAGGAGAAACTTCCCTTTATTTCACAGGATTTTGCCATTTTAGACAAAATGAAAAATGCCCAGGATAAGACTAGATGCCTGCAGCTGAGTGGATTAAAAGATTCTCCTTCCACTTTCTTCGTAGCTTTTGAACAACAAAAAAAAAAAAATCCCAAAGCAACACAGCACTCACTAGAACGAATATTAGTTATGTTTTATCTCATTTTATTTT
>VZTO01008539.1:0-41233 GCA_013400615.1 Syrrhaptes paradoxus
AGAGAGCACCACCGTGACACCTCTCAGCACGCTGCTCCATGGCCGTGGTGACATAACTACGCCTTGAATCCAGACGTTTTGCCTCCTTGCGCTGCCGTTCTCACATCACACATGTTAAATATCCAAACTCCGAGTAATCAAACAGCAAATCCCTGCTAACACCCAGCAGCTGGCTTGCCAGAGAGCTCAGAGAGACACGGTCCCACGAGGACACCTAACACGAGGTGTTCACGGAGGGTGAAGGCTATGTGCACTTGAGGGAGGAGGTACCAAGAAAAGTTGTGTTTGGAGCAGCAGCCAACAATGTTTAAATGATCTGTTCAGTTGTACTAACATCAGCAATTAAATTCTGTGGTGTATAAATGTAAGTATTGAATATAAACAATGGAAATTATTTCAGCACTGTACAATAGATTGCTTAGCTCATACTTGGAATGCTGGGCACAGTCTAGTCATCTCTCTCCAAGAAAGAATTTACAAACACAGTCAATGCAGAATGGATAATCAGGGCTGAAGAAAGTTACTGGTATGAATTTGCCAGCCTTAAACCCAACGTTATAGGTACAAAACAGTCCCTTAAACTGAACAGCTTACAAACAATAAGCTAAGTGATGAGGTCTCTGCTTTATCTTCCCTTAGTTCTTGCACAGGTGAAAAGATCTGTTCTAATATTTTGACAGAATGACTGAAAACAAGCTTTTCCACTGTAAACAAAGCAATTAGTTTATGCTGTAAACTGGTTAGATTACGCTGCTGGTTCAAACAGCAGTTGACTCAGAAGTGGCACACACCCCCTTTCCCTCCCTAACTTGTTTGCTCCTTTAGCAATCTACCTCCCAATAGAGTCACAACAAAACTCAGTCACAGAGCATTACTGAGAGCGGTACTGCTAAGAGGAAACGCAAATTCAGAGGAATTTCCTTACCTGACACTAAACCTGCCTGGAGCTTCAGTTCCTTGATCTCTAACACCAAACACAGGGCACGCATGGGATACACAGGGATGTTTTTCAGGTTTTCCAGCTCCTGCTGCAGTCATTAACTCTTTATTGACTAGAAATCAAAACTCCTAAATTAGTCACGATTCCAAAAGGGAAACAGCTGCTATATACAGACGGCAGGTTGTAAACACGGGTTATTCTTCCAGAAATGTAAATGACTGTCCTGAGGGACTCCCCGTGTTCACACACTGCGTCGCCCATTAGGAAGGAAGCTGTTCAGGAAGGGGACTGGGGTCTGCGTAACCCAGAGAAATAATGTCAGTGAGAATCTAAGGACCTTAAATCACATTACCAAGAAAAGACTGCACTTGAATTGATGGGAAATTTGACCCACACCACAAGCAAAGGCACGGAAGGGTTTAGCCAGCTGTGTCTGTGAAGGAAAAGAAAAGCAGGTACCTAGTCGAAGTATGTAAAACTCACCACAACACAAAGAAAGTAGGAAAATCTTACGTGATAGCTAACTCTCACAGAAGAAATGCGCAGGCCAGGCCCGCCTGCACTGTGCTCAGGACAGAGCCGTACACACCTCGCCTGCAGATTTCACCACGACACTGCTGCTGCACTTCCATAAATTCACAGCAGAGTACAGGAAAAGCAAAGCCCCTGGAACGATTCACTGCAATAAGCATTTGCCCTGTTAATGACACAAACGCTGCAGAGCTTTTCCACCTTCTAACATCACCTTCGCGTGGCACTACACTTGCTGAGTTCATTACGTCAGTAGGTGCCTTGAGGTGGGAACACAAGCCCACTGTCACGGGGCAGATGACTTGGCATCTCCTGAAAAATGAGGTCTGGTAAGTAGTCATGTTCTGCAGAAGGCAGGCACCCACAATCTCCAGTTATGCTGCAGTTTACTGCTGACAATCTTAACTGCCTACAACCTCAGTGACACCCATTGCAACAACAGCACCGAGCTGGAGATGTTCCCGAGGGTTTGTCTGTGGGGTCTCAGCAATGCACGCTGAACCCAGCTCCCTTGTCACCTGCCTGCTGTCCCGACAAAGTGTGCTGCGAACGGTGTGTGCAGGATAGGGCTGAAACACACAGAGATTTCTCTAGGGCCCACAAAAAAAAAAAAAGCTTAGCGCACCATTCATTACAAGGATGCGTAAATTCTTAACGAAGATATTTGTGTCCTGCTGCGCAGCAGCCTGCAGGCTGGAAAAGCAGTTTGCCACTTGACAGCATAACTGTGCCTGCACAGGCAGAAAGATCAGCTTTTTCCAAGAATCCTTCTAAGCAGCAGTATTTCTACATCTATGTTCAGTAAGACTTGGCCAGAGGTTCAGTGTGTGACTACCCAAGGTGTGGAGGTGTCTCCTGGGGGTACAGGGGGAGAGACAGACCCCACAGGGCATTAAAATCGATGGTGAGCACCCAGGGAACGTAGCGTAAGAGAAGAGAGAAAAACTTCAAGCATGAAATATCAGTATCACTTTGTAGCTATATTTATAGACTAGAAAATTAATGTCATGGTGATAGTGTATTATGAGGTTTTATGCCTTTACGCAAATCTTAAGCTATTCTGGAACTCCAAAAATCTTGGATACAGCAGATACAACCTGATCTGAAAGACACAGAGCAGTGGGGAGAGTTCCTAGAGATTTCAGTAAACTTGGGATTACTCGTTTCCCTCAGTTTCTCCACTTCAAAACCAAAACAATAACAAACAAAAAAAAGGCCAGTACATCTAAAACTCATAAATATCTCAGGCAGCACAGAAATAGAACCATCAACTTCTTCATTTCTTTCTTTTTCAGATATGATATAGGATTGGGCAGAGAAGAGGGAAAGGAATGGAATGATAATTTTGTAATAATAATTTTGGATATAAGTTTGGATAATTTTGGAGTAATTTTCATTTCAAACTGAGAGCTGACTGCAACAAGCTCAAGCAGCTGTAAGCATGTAAGAAAGCAAATTCAATAGGAAAACCCCACTGCCCCAGAAAAGATATCTGAAAGTCGTTAAGACACAAATAAAATCTTAATATAACTTGCAGCTAGAAAGGAGGAGCTTGAAGACTTACTAAAGACTAAAACAAAATAACCACCCGATGGTTTGAGCAGTGTCAGAAGCTTCTTCACTTGTTATAGTAAAGGTCAAATTTACAGTTTGTGTCTTTCACTACTTTCTAATCCACAAAACATTTACATTAAACTCAAATTACTCAAGGTGAAACCCTCCTAACAGAACAGGAATAAAAAAATCAGAATGAGGTAACGAGCCCCAGCTTCAGGACAGCAGTTCTGGGAACTCCTGCACAGCTCATTTTCTACTGCTCTAAGCTGAAGCTGTTTTCTGGAAAAATTATTACGTAGGTCACCAACATAGGACTGTGCTACTCTTCAGCAAAGGGACACATCCTGCCTGACACAGAGAACCTCAAACTGCTCCCTTCTCAGCTGCTGTGCAGATCAAGAGGCAAAGCATCCACCCCTTCCCATGGTCAGCCTCAGCCACCTCCTCTGTAAAAACAGATTCTGAAAAGTCTATTTTGAACATGAACCTTTAGAAAAGACAGCTGATTTTTTTTCCTCATTGCAAGAAGTCCGCAAAGGCACCACTGGGTACCACATTATCCCATAAAGATGTCAGTTTTTTAGTGATTGCAGCTCTAAAGAGAAAGAACAAACAATAGAGTGCTTCCTTATATGTACACCGGCTCTGCGCTGGGGACAGGCACCATTTCCCCAAATGGTCAAAAAACTGAAGCAGCTTCGCTGCGGTTTTCGAAAGAGAACTGTTTTAAAGCACACATCCCACTGTGATCCAAATGAAGCTAAAGCTTACAGTGATAGCGACAAGGCTTCCCAGCAGCAGCCTGTTGCACCGTTTAGCCAGTTTACAGGGATATTTCCCCTGCACAGCTTTCTGCAACACAGCTTCNAGCTCAACTACCAGACTGGCCAGCTGCAAAGATGATCGAGCCCGCGCTGGGCACAGCAGGCACGTGCCCTCTGCATATCGAACCTGAGCTGCTCCTACAGAAGGAGTTTGGACCCATGTGTGGGACACCCACACATCCAGCCCTGCCTCTAAGCACACACCTCACGTCCTTTGCGAAACAGTCCTGTAGAAATAAGGAGGAAAGTAACTCTGAATTTGCTTCTCTGCTACTATTCTTGTTACTTAATCCTAGCACGCTGTAAGAATTACCCTTAGGCAAGGCCATGTGAAGTCTTAGTAGCTGGCAGCTCTGTCACAGAATTTNGGGAAAGTAACTCTGAATTTGTTTCTCTGATACTATTCTCGTTACTTAATCCTAGCACACTGTAATACCAAGAGTTACCCTTAGGCAAGGCCATGTGAAGTGCTAGTAGCTGGCAGCTCTGTCACAGAATTTCCCACTGCAGTTGTCAAAGGCTGGAACGACTGAAAGACTGAGAGATGCGAGCATTTCAGAACCTCACACAGCTTAGCTTTAGGTGCACTAGGGAGCTGCAGCTCTATATTCTTTTGATTGCATGTGTCATTGTGATCACTGCAGAATTTTAATTCCATTACTTTATAATGCATGATGCAAAAAATAGCTCTAGTGCCTGCTCATATCTGCAAGTACACGCTAGAGTAGCCAAGGTGTCAATCTCAAGCCGAAGAAATGAGTGTAAGCGATGCCACTGCTTGAAGAGCACCTTGTTCCGCCAGAGTAGCATTGGCTCTGAACACGGCCAGATTGTCTGCTTTCCTGGCCAGACAGATTTTTTTTGGGAGCTTTCGGGAACAAGAGTGCAGCAGCCAAGCCATAAGGGGCAAGAGAAATCAGAAACACTGCAGCAGAAGGAGGAGGGGAAAAAAAATCATCATATTGCTTCATTTGAAGCTGAGCCGCTTCTGCATCTCCCTGGAGCGAGCCAGCGAGAGCAGCCCCCACCAGCAGCGCTGGTTAAACAATCTCCTATTTTGCACTCGGGAGTTATGTAAGAGCAGTCCCAGTCACACGGGCAGAGGGAAGCAAAGAAAGGGCATTATTCACAGCCTGACATGGATGAACCCAGTTTAACACATGCACTTGGAAAACACTGTTCTCTCTGTTCGGTAATATTATTTCACATTCCACTCGTTTTGATAACCTTTTCCTTCGCCATCTACCCCGCTGACTGAGTAGAAGGTTGACTAATGCCTTCTCCAGAGATTAGCCAACACACATAACTGCAATAGTTTTTTTCTGAGCCTCGTTTTGCAATAAATAATTTACAAATACATACACTAAAAATACAGAGAAATTTTGAAGGGAAGCCCCTCTGCTTCACTTGACAGGGAAAGAGCTCCAGGGTGGGGATTTCTTCCTGGAATTGCCCTAATGCAATCAGACTGATGTACCACCAATGCAAAGCCTTTCACCAGACCACCAGCCTTAGAGAGGGCTGTAGGAGTTCCAGCCCTCTATTCCCAATAGGAAGTCATGTCTCTGTATCCCCTTAACATGGCCTCAGCTTTGAAAAAAAATCTAGGGCAAGTCCTTATTTATATATGAAAAAAAAAGTATTCTAAAACCACTTTATACAGATAAAGCAGAGATGATCCTCCTCTGCCAGAAAAACCCACATGTGGTGCTACATCTTTGACAATCCTGTACACACATCCATCTGTAAAGTGCCCTGGAAAATCCAGAAGGCAACAAATGATCATATCTGCATGGTGAATTTACAACTAATAGCCAAGCAAATTACAACACCACAGAGATATTTTTTCCTTTGATCTGCAGTAGCACTTCGGTGAAATTTTCTGAGCTGCTTCTTAATTTACTATTCTCATTCCCAAGCGCATCCTTGATGCTCTCTGCTATGCAACCTCCATGGTGCTCAGCATACCAAAAAAATCGTAAGATCTTATAGATGAAAAGAAAAAACTGTATTTGATAGCTTCCTAGGACTGAATTAACTGAAAATAGAACGCAGCAGACCTCTTGAGGAGCAAAAGCTACATTTGACAAGGGCTATATTGGACTAGAAAAGATTCCTTGCCTATAATTCAGTTTCCCTTCCTGTCCCTGCAACAATATGTTTAGTATATTTTAAACTTCAGCTTTTTTTTGTTCCCTTTCCTTCTTTTTGTTGCCCTTTTTGTTAAAGAAACAAACCTTTTCAAATGTTCTGGCTATTTCCTACCTACATGGATCAAACTCAGGGCTGCCCTTACACATTGTAATGTGGTGTTCTGATCTACATCCCTTCATCTTCTGAGCGGATGTGCAACACCAAAAAGAGAAGCAATTTAAACACGCTTTCTCCCTCTCCATTGCTTCCTTAAGTTACAAGTATATCATTGGTCTTGGACACTTAAACTTTAACCATCCCTCTGCACATCCAATTTTGAATCAAACTAAAGAGAAAATATTTCAAGACAGATTATGTTAAAACATCAATTTATGTTTAAAATCAAGCATCAGTTGAAAAGCTTCACTGAGTGGGGATCAATGTATAAAAGCCACAAATTACTCTGCAACCAGACAGCAACTGAGAAATCAAAAGTTATGTGCCATCTGTGACATGCATGGATTCCAGGATTCTGCCTAACATGGAAAGCTGTTCTGCTGTAAAACTAGGACCATGAACAGCAATAGTGGTAATGCTTCATTGCAGCCAGTGACATCAGGACATCTTCAAAGCGTTGCCCAAAAGGCAGGCAGCTTAGTTCTACCTGGATCACACAGCGACCAACAACGTGTGGGAACTGCAAGCACCCCCCAGGGAGCCCTCACAAGATTGACTGTCACAGAATCCAGGTTGTTAGTTAAAACTTTTGCACAAGCTCATTTAACTCACGTTTAACTCAGATATCACCTTACTGAAGAAAACTGGCTGTATCTATTTAGAGTTTTTATGTAAATATAGGTCTCTGCAGAGATCTCCCTATTTTTAATTAACCTATGGACTGACTTAAATGAGGCATTAAGCCTCAGAGGGTTTATCCTGCCCGTGGGATTGAGACACTAAACCTGTCACATCCATGTTTACAAACAGCCTCTCCACCCTCTGGCTTTACCTTTTCAACATCTGCTTTTGTAACATTGATGTCAGCATCCATTTTCTCAAAATACTGCTGTGCTCGGTCAGCTTCTTTGCAGTCACGTTCGAATCGCCTTTTACTCTGAAAAGGAAAAAGAGGCCTTCATTATGGGAAAGAAACGTGGTATCAAAGTCCACCTAAAATCAATACCTGCCCCTAAACTGATCTGCTGTAACAACCACCAGATTTTTTCGTTTTTTTTTACAGTGGAATATATTTCCATATTAAAGAACTTCAAAAAACAAAGTTAAAAGAAACATACCTTTTGTTCCATTCTTCAGGCTCGATTCTACCAACATCACTAGTATTTCAGTATTTTTCTCTGTTAGCATCTCTTCTGCTCTCGTAGACCAAATCACTCCCTTCCAACGCTTACCTCCCTCATTTTTATGAGAAAAAGCAAGGGAGTTATTACATTTCCAAGTAGGACTTTTGATTACTGATTTATTTATCCTTTCCTCTACTTACAGTCTCATTTTCCATTCATCACATGAACGACAATTCCAATGTATTTACTTTTGAGAAACAGCACCTTTCTCAGGAGATGGTCCTATTTGATTTATTCACGCAGTATGAAGCTATTCCGCTTACAGAGGAGTGTCAGAATAGGACCCTTAGGGACTCTGCAGTCCCAGCAACACTTAGCACACTTTTCAAGTCACATCAAATGAAATACTACTCATGATAGACACAGATCCCACAGAAAGCCAAATGTACTATTTAAAGAGATTTCTTTTTTCTGACTATCAGTGTACTTAAGACAGCAGAGTTCTAAAAATCACATTTCTACAGCTTTTATCCATACACCCTTCTTATCCAAATGTGATGGTTGGAACTATCTCTATGAGAACAGTATAAAAATGACTTAAATGTCACATCTATCTGAGGAAGTTTCCACTTACTGCTTCAAGTTGTTTCCAGCAAGTTTCAATATGTTGTTGTGCCTTTCTGCCATCGTGGAAGTGCTGTTTAGAAAAAGAGAAAAAGAAAACATTTTCAACAACAAAAGAACGAACAGGTAATTATTCTCAAGGAGTTCTAGAAAAAAGCAGAAATTACTCTGACAGCTGTGCTCCACAATGCTGGTAGACTGAGCAGGTGGATGATGACTGACTAGTGTCTCAGCAGGCTGCAGATGTATATTTGCATCAATTATAGTGGTTAGTTAGACTAAGGCTAATTAATCCCTTTAGCGATTCTACCTTGTATTGTTCACTGTATCTCGTAATTATTGGTTTCCTGTACTATGAAATCTGAAGCACTTTTATCTGAAGAGTATTTTTTTGGTTACTGACTGAACACTAGCAGTAAATTAAAATTTCTCTCCACAGGGAATTCACCAAGATGCCCTTGATTGGCACATTCTAACAACTGATGTTTGTCCTGATTTTCATTCAGACTCAACATAAAACCCTCTTCTTCCTACTCACTGGCTGCATGCACGAGGCCAGCTGCTCATTTCTCAAGAGGGATTCAGTTCTGTGCGTCCCTCCAGAAATCCTCCTCTCCCACACACGGGGTGCCTGCGTGTGTGCACACACTAAAGCCTTACGGAGGTTTTAAATATGAGATATCAGCTACGTACTAAACGACAAGGAACTTCTGATACACCTTTTGGAGCAAGACTCAAGAGCTGCAGTTGGTTTAAATAACCATTTGTACCCTTACACAATGCTCTTCAGCAGACTAACGCATTGTAGATATTCCCCCCTGTCTCCCATATGCCTCACTTTTCCTCAGGATAAGCAAATCGTTCAAGATCTTTGCAGAAGTCGATGACCCAGCTCTAAACGGGAATGTTAACACAGCCCCCAGCTGACCCTGGGAACAGGCTGCTCTCCTGACAAACCATCTTGTGAAATAAAGAACACAGCAAACTAGTAGGAGGAGAGATGCCTTTCTGCTCCATTATTTACTGGCAACTAGGATGTACTCTAATGCAGGTATGGTTTCACGCAGTGAAGTGAAAAAAAAGGTCTGATATTCCCAGATAACCCCACTGCAGCTCAGGCCGTGCACAGTCAGACATTGGATATATCTTAAGCAACATGATAACCGTTTGTTAGGGTAGAAAAACTTCAGAAGAGTAGCCTGCCACAAGCTGCCAAAGTTAGAAAAATGTGCCTGCAAGCACTTTACAATTGGCAGCTACTTGGTTTCCTGAATCTTTTGCTAAAGCCCCCATCAGAGGCAGGTTTCTAGAGCAAATGTGACAGGGACATTTCTTCCTAGCTGCCTTTCTGGCTCCACCAGACAAACCAGTAAAAATCCCCAAAACTGTCACCTGATGCCCAGTAGACCTGTATTGCCTTAAACACCACAATAACCTTCAACTTGTCTGCGAGAACAGAACACCATGCTATCCCGAACACCCGCTGCTAACGAAGGGTGCTGACCCGCAGTTGAACACAGGGGAACTCACAGCTTTACTGTTCTGGAGAGTGTTTATCTCAACACAAAAATTCTTGAAGCAGAGATGAGAGGCACAATGTCAGTAACGTTTTTAATGCTGGGTACGTGCCACGCTCAGCTCTGGCTCTGCTCCTGCCTGCCCAGGAGGGAGAGCGTGCAGCAGCCAGGCCATCGATGGGAGCACGGTGACAGCCTGGCACTGCTGCGGCTGGGGACAGACACCTTTTGCCATGAACTCTGACGCTCCTTGTGCAGTTCAGACCCCTGCTCACCACACTAGGCTTCTCCAAAACCTCAGTCACCACATTACGACATGTGAAAACCCCAGACATAGCTGTGTGACTGCTGGGGCGGTGGGGAAAGGCTCCCAGTCGATTTCTGTTCCTTTTGTAGATTCCCATTTCCTTTCAGCTCTGCATGTGACAGATCCTGGATCTTCCTTGCCAGGGGGCTTGGAAACACTCCTCATTTCAAGCTTGCTTTTGTATCTAGAGTTTAGGGAAACAGCCCCAAGGAGCAACACAAACAGTCCCAAGGCACAACTGGAATTGAACACTGCATTTTTCAACTTTTTGCTAAGAAACATGGAATACACGAAGATCTTTAACAGTGAAGCTGCAAGTGAAATTACGTGGCTGCCTCCATACTGCATTTCCTGCCTCCACCAGCCTTCGCTCGTGCCTTTCCCTCTTCTCTGCCTCTGACTTTGCTGGGGTGTAGGAAGGGACTGGATTTGGGAGCAGCTGGCCTGCATGAAACCTGACACTGTCAATGACCTCGGGAAAATAAAATGCCAGGTTAATTCAACAGAACACAACTGTATATAGCGGCTGAAGGATGAACTTGGAATCAAAAGTATATCAGATAACAGGATTACCCTGAGCTCGTATTTTTAAACCACTTTGTAGTTAATCAATAACGTGATTTTAATATTCCACAAGCTATCCCTGTTATTTCCAAATTTGCCTTCTCTCTAAAATAAACTCTAAGCTGCTGGAAGTACATACAAGGGAAGCAGGAAGCCTAGCAGTAAGGCTGCATCTTGTTCAGATTTTGGTACTTTTTTTTTTATATATAAACTCTTTTACAGAAATGGAGCACTGTGATGTATATTGGGCATTACTGAGGTTATTAAATTGTGAAACAGAGGAACCAATCGAGTGACAGCTCGATAAATACAGGTGCATCATATTTTGGAGATTTCACTGTCAATATTGAATTTTTTTTAGTTCAATCACTTTCTAAATATATTTATAACCCCTAATTCTTGTTGTGCTATCCCATATACATATATATATATGTATATCCTTGTAATGAGAGATAAAGCTACACACGATAAGAGATGTAATATGTATTGAGAATACTTCTGCTTGCAAATCTTTTGCCCTCAAAGGACATTTTCTGCCTTCCAAAAGTTCATTTTTATATAAAGTAACTAAGTGGTAACCTTCCAGCTACCTGTATTTCTCCACTGCCCCTATTTTATGGATGAGAAAAATCAAGACAGTGTGGTTAAGTGATCTGCTCAAAGTCATACAGGAAGCCTGCAGTTTCCTCAAACTCTGTACTATCTTCAACTTCTGCAAACTCATTTCCTTTAGTTTAAAATCTTCTTAAACAGCAAATGGCTTCTAGCTTTTTTAAGCACAGAATGAAGTTGCTGATATGAAGACTGTGGATTAGAAGAACATTAATAGAAAGCATTCATTTATATTTTAAAAACTCCCAGCTCAAGGAATACTCAGCCACCAGAAAAGAAGAGTTTTAGGAAGAGCAGGAAATCCACACGAAGACACACTGTACGCGCGAGTTTTCTTCTTTTTGAAACCAAGTCACAGCAGCCAGCGTGCTCTCCTCATTACCGTGCTGTGTTCCTGACAGCTGGGGAGAAATCCTGCCACTGCGCAGTCCAAAACAAAACTCTCATTGACTTTTGTTGGGCTCAGATTTCACCCATGTTGACGAAAACACTGGGAGCAGCAAGCGACCTACCTACGATACAGCTCCTGTCCTGCCAACGCTACTGCAACGAGCAGCAGTGGGGTATTTCTGCAAACCCTTCTCAGTATGCAGGAGGGTTTACGTAGCCACACGGCTCACAGAGCAGACACCGGGTTTGGCAGAAAAGGCCTCTTACCTGCTTTCTGACCTCGTGAAAGGTGTAGGAGTAAGGCAAGATGCAATTAAAAGCACCTTATGAAGGACAGTACAGTCCAGTAACTTTGCCGAGGAATTCCTGAGCAGTTTTAAATGGAAGAATTGCGGGAAACATGCAGACCAGCAGCGTAACAGGGCTGCCTGTGCTGTATCAAAACCTGACCATGTAAAACATTTTTAGAAAGGCTACAACAAGACAGTCTTGTTTTTCTTAAGGAAGAGCAATTGATTGCGTGGTTAAACTTAAGAGGTGCATATCTGCAGTCTGTTTATATTAGAAATAGTCAGAAAAATAATCAGTTGATATGCATAGCATATGGAAGATGTCACAATATTCTATTCAAGAATTTTCAAAAAAGAGATATATGACAAGGCTGCTTCATTGCAAACTAGATCACACGCTGAAAAAGCAGTTAACTTTGACTGCTATAGCTGCTACCCTCGGCTCATGCTGACAGTCAACATAAACAGAGCCCGAGCAATGTAGTGCTTCCTACTCCAGTTCAAACTCCATCTCCATTTTTGTTACAAGCAATTCCTAAAATAACAGCCAGTGATTAAAGCCTACTAGAGATGGAAATCAGATAACATTATTTTTTCCTCAATTTTCCCAGCTCGATTTGCAAAAAGCCTTGTCAAATATTTTTCTTTTCCTGGCTGCAAAGACAGGAAACAGCCTCCTGAGAAGAAATCTTTGTTTCCAAGAATAGCAACATGCTCTTGAGGTCTTATCGCTCTCATTTGTAATAAGAGCAGCACAAGACAGTCCTATGAACGTTGACATGGAACACATTACTATCTCTGTACATGTTCACCAGTGCTACTTCTGAATATTGTGGCATAACCCTGTTCTCCTTTGCAGCCTTCCATGAGAATGTTATTCTTCTCAACAGGTAGCTATTGACTAGGACAAACCTGAAATACATTCCATGAGTATCTGGCCGAAACTGATGTTAATTCGACTGAAATTGTCTCCTCCTGAAGTGGTGCCTTCCAAAGGAATTCCAGTTACAGCCCAATAAGACCAGAAGTTTCTCAGACTTCAGACAGAGACCAGATCAGCTGCACAAGACAACCAGAACGAGCTGTCCACACCGACTGGGAAATGTGACAGCAGAACGACAGAGAAAGAGCTTAAAGCTGAAAGACTCTTTGGGGCAGAGGGATTTATGGTAACTTGCCACTTCAAGCTATGTATCACCGATTAAGTCCTTAGACTGGGAATTGTAACTTCTTCTCAGGCACAGAGACAGCCGTGCGTTGTGCTCCTCTCTGCAGAGCAGCGCTGGGTTCCTGCGGCTTAGCAGGACAACTCCACGGGAGCAGAGCTGCAGGGATCCTGGAGAGCACTTGGCTGCACCAGCCGGCTCCTTGGGCCATCCTGCTGAGCCATCTGCCTGCACGGCAGCAGGCCAGGAGGCCCTGGACTCAGGGAGCACAAACACAGGTACAACAGTTTGTTTGGAGACCATGTACCCCATGCTCAAATCCATCCTTGGGGACTACTCATGTCCTTAAAAGCCCAGCTGTGCCTAACCTACGGGCTTTTCAGAGAGATCCAACATTACTACTGAAAACTAAGGGAGAAGGAAGAAGAAAAGTTGTTTGGGTTTTTAACACAGAAAAAAAGAACATGCTATTCTAACCTCTGTCTCTTCTCAGTCCCAGTCTCGTCACAACACTTCTCTTCCACCAATTCATGACCAAGAAATGCCATCACAACAGAACGTCTCCTCCCTCCATAGCTATGATCTGTGACAATCCCGCACGACTCTTGCGGTGATTAGAAGACTAGAAGATGTACAAGTTAATGCCTCAGCAGGCAAAGAAACACTTCTTCCAGTAGCTAACAACCTTTTCCCTGTTTCCATAGAGCCTTCATGAATCCAGACACCCACATATGAGTATTAAGACCTACATCAGATCTATAAAACACTGAATGGGAACTAAAATGCCACTAAACTTGCCCACTTATATCATGTGCCTCAGGCCTTGGATGAACAGCATTTGCACACAGTCAAGGCATGTTCCACTAGTACGGCTTCACTGCGGCTCTTTCACTCTCATTACAGGCCAATCTGTGCAGCTGCCTGTGTAGAGCAGAAAGAGAAAAATACATACATGGCCGATGCTCAACCTCTCTTGCCCTCAGGCATTCCAGTCATGCACTGAGCAGGAAATGTTAATTTCGATGGAAGACATCTCTCATCTCATCCCCCAAGCAGGCTGATGCTCTGCAGTGCAATATACTGAGGCTAATTCACAGAAAACGTAACTATTTGTTTGCAAGCATGTGTTGTTTCCCAATCAGAATCCCTCATGTCATAGACAGAGGTCTATTTATTTATTTGAACTATTATTTCATAGTTCAATGTACCCACTCTAAACTGGGAGGAGCAAGAGATTAACTGGAGGGGTCTCAACTTTAACCCCACTAAATCTACAGTTCATGTTATACCTTCCAGCTTGATGGGATATTATTATTAGCTTCCCACACAAAAATGTTTTGGAAACTTTCATAATAAGGACTTGCTTTTTCCATCCCACCAGTGCTTCACAGCAGGATTAGATGATATGTACAAATGTTTAACACAGTTTCAGTAAATTTGTGCCATAGTTTAGGGAAAACCAATGAATACTCAGTAAGTATATACAGAATTTATTATGATCTTTCCTAAACAATTTTCTGCATTCTTTTGTTTCTTATAGCTACTACTTAACGCTGTACTGGTAGAATTTAACTTCATGAAATCCAGCTGAAATATATTGTAAGAGAGGATGAACGTGTAGAGTTGGCTCACTGTGCAGTGTATTTATCAAGCACAACAAAGTCTCCCATAAATGCCCAGAGTTTTCTTTCTGCCAATAAATAGCTCCTGCAAAGCTTCTATCTGGAAGCATAACTATTTATTAACGTTTAATTTTTAAACCCTTATACTTAGAAAACTAAATACTTCTAACTCCATTCATAGGGCAGTAAGCTGGGGTAGTCACAGAACAAGAGCTGAGGAAAGCTCAGTTTGAATCTTGACCTTGAGGCACATCCCAAATGCAACACGGAAAACCCCATTGTGGAGTTGAGAGGGTCATATTCTGCCATCCTGTCCCATGCTTGCACAGTGCATTATGCCGTGAGAAATCCTGCTGAAAACCACAGGACTATTTGCAGAACAGGGCACTATTCATAATGAATGAACATGGCAGAATTCCTCCAATTATTTACTTTTCATCCACACCTGAGAGTCTACAAGAAACAGAAAGTTCTCTGACATGTACACCTCTCGTATGAATGCACACGGGGAGGGCGCACACGCTCCACCGTGAAGAACCAGACCATTTTCACCCGCACAGTATCCATAAGGATGCATTCATTCCCCGTTCCCCTCTATCCTGGCACAAAATGGAACGTATTGACACCAGGTAAATTCTCTCCCAACCACAGAATCCCACAGTTCAGTCTGCAGTGAAGCTCTTGGCTTGTACTTGACTTTCACGCTTGGTTGTACGGAGCCAGCCTACCCCCGAGGGGAGGTGGAGGCAGAGGTGACAGCAGCAGCAGCAACAAGAGGGACAGTTCATGACTCCCAACTATACTTTTAGCAAAGCTGACATGAGCAGCGGCTACACAGAGCAGCTGCTGGCAGAGGAGACCATGAGTCAAGTCAGACCTAGTTTGTGACCACAGATCTAAATCAGAATTGTCCCAGGAATTAGTTCTTGAGTTTCTACCCAGTTAAACTACAGTTTTGAGGATTTTCCTCAGCCATAGTTGAGAGAATACCTAAACCAAGATATCTCCTGTGAAGCTTTAAGAAAAAAAAGGAAATGCTCAACGCTTGGGTCACACTGGCTGTCATTTGCTCCAAAGTCCTCTTAGGTGTCACCCACAAAGAGGCTGGCAAAAAAAACCAACAAAACCCAGTGTCTAGATAGTGTATTTTTTCAACAGAGCAAAACATGCCAAATAACTCGGTAGATGCAGCAACACAGAGAAATGGATTCCCTCACTTAAGCAATCAAAACGCTTGTAGATCATTCTCTCCTACGGAGAATAACTGTTTTGCATCAGAGCTGCTGGCACAACCAGTGACACTCACAACGGCTGGAAGCAGAACAACTCTTGAGTACACCCCCAACCTGGAAATGCTCGTTAGTGCACAAACCTGCTACTGCTCATGAAGTAAAATCCAAACACCCCCCTCGACATTACTGCGATCATCTCCTTTCCTTTTTTCACAGAGAAGTAAAATTAAGACCCAATTCTGTAATATTCCAGGGCCCCCTGCTCACACTTGACAACTTCCACAGATACCCCAAATAAGGTTTTGATAAAATTCAAGTGGCATAAAGAATGACTGTAGAAACAAGTTGTTTCCCTGAACCACTCAGAGATGATCCCCAACTCATCTGTACGGCTTGGTGATGGAGGTCTTTGTACAGTGAAGGGGAATTCAGTCACGTGTCTGGCCTCAACCTCAAAAGGAAGGTGGATGAGGTATGACCTTCACACTGAACACAGAACTGAAATTTCAGCTCTGAAGCAGCTAGCAAGATCCTGGCTGAAGATGAGAATTACTCCCATGAGAGCAAGGACACACTAAGATCAGGAGAATACAGGAAGAAGTAGAAGTGAGGAACTGTACTATAGAGAGTTTCACTTCACTAGGAGCTGGGAAGAACTGAAACAGCACGAGTTCTCCCTCTCGCACGCACGCACCACGTGTGAAAAGCGGGCAGGGTGTACGCCAAACTCCCGTGACTGCGAGAGCCAAACAACTCATCGGGTACGGTGATAACGTTAACAAGGGCTATCCTCTGGAAGAGGAATGTGTAATATGATGAAGTTATAGCAACAAAGGTCAACCGATGCATTAAGATATTCAAGTTTAACAAAAAGTCTTGGCCTGATTTTTTTTATTATATGTAAAAACTGCATGCCAAGTGAACGTTATCCACCATAAAACCACTGTAAGGCTTTAGACAGTATCAGGTGCTGTGCTGCTTACAGGCTATGGGCTTGTTGGGGAAAACCAAAGAAGTGTGATTCATTATTGTGTGACCCCAATCACCTGCTGGGGTAATTCCACTCTAATCAATAGAGCTAAATGAGCATAAAAACAGAGTAATGCAGGCATGCGTCAGACCCCACGTGTTTAAAGATCACCAGCCTCATCCCCTGTGACTATTAAATGCAGAATTCCTATTGCATACCAAAGGAGTTTTCTTTGATAGGAAACAGAAGCTCTGGTATATTTGCCTGACCACTTTCTGCTGTACCCAAGTTCATCTTTCACACACTAATCCTTCTAATCATTTCCATCTTCCAGGGGGGAAATGACAACAAAAAGAGCAAGGGTATCTATCTCAGCCATACTGAAATCACTGCACATTTGTACCATTTTACAGGTATTTGGGCACCTGAATGACTTGAGCTGGGGACCTGTGAATTAATCAGCTTTGAACATTCACTGTAACAGGCACACAGGTTCCTAAACGAGTAGCTAAACAGAGTACTAACATAAAGCTCCTAATTCTATCAGTCTTGAAGGAAAACAGGTTGAAAAACACATTGCCCACGATCACAAAACAAGACAGACCCCACATTTCTCATTAGAATAATTTTTTAGAAAGTTCTGCTGACCAGATCTGGCTGAGAAGTGTGAAAATGTGAAGCACAATCAGAACAATTCTTTCGATCAGCCTCAGTAATACAGTTTCCCTGTTTATTTCAGGGTTTACACAGGGCTGCTGGACTCTTCCCCTAAACAAGCTTTTGGCTGACAGATCCGTAAGCACAGATGGGCCTCTGACCTTATTTAGCAGGGATTCTCCTGAAGGCATTGCTGTCTGATTTTATAACATTTGATTCAAATGGTTCAGTGACTTGGCCAGGGCATGCAACCCACTTTTTTAATGCTTAGTTCATTAGCAAAGCTCACATTCATTAACTACAAATAAATTTTGCTTAACATTAAACTCCTCTACCACTAATTATCTCTCTTAAATAGCAATTCATTGTGAATAATAAAAAATGATCAATTACCGATTTCCTCTCTTGTTTCAGCTCCTGCACATAGCGTGTTAACTCTCCCGTGATAAGAGAGGTCATGTTCTCTGAAATGACCTCATGCTGTCCGGCATAGTCATTCATTTCATTTAAAGTGGCTAGGAAGGCTTTAGTTGATGTGTACCTGCAGAGGACAAAAATGCATTTTGCTTTTAGTCCCTTTCTTTTCAGAAAGACACACTGCAAATGGAGGTTGTATCCTGCTTAAGCATTTAGTATTGCCACATGAGACTGAGTATGGATTAGCATAGATTCACTTGAAAGAATTTTTCAAAAGGAAGCCTATCCCCCACACCAACAGTTGTCTGACAAATTAATCTCCATTCAGACAGTTTGACACTGGCTCTTAGAATATCACAGATTTAGAGCGCCAGGTTTTTTATCAGCACAGCTCTGGGACTCCACTATTCTAATCTCTACTCACCAAACATTTCTAGTTAGACTCTTTCAAGTCCTACAGTCCAGTGCACAGAGTCCGTGCACTCTACCTGGCAAAATCCTCTGTAAGCAACCAACTTCTTGGCTAGCATAGTGCAGAAAAAGAAAACCTTTTATAGTGTAAATTGGATTTAAATCAGCTATAGTTTATAAAGCTTTAAAAAAAGGGAGAGAGTTTATTGGCCAGGTGTTTATTGTCAACCCATATTTTTTAATATTTCCATCGCAAAGTTTATTTTTCATATAAAATAATCTCCAATATTCCATGTAGTATTAAAAGCAAGAAACTAACATCTGTGCACGCAATTTCCAAACAGCAGATGATGTCACTAGCTGAACAGCACCAACAGAGCTGCATTTAAATAACCCAGCTGGCTGTGCTGGTCAGCTGGAAAACAGCAGCTTTGAAGCACTGCACTTGTACATACTAGATAATCTATTAATAGTAAAGAGTAGAGATCTGCACTGATAACATCACCTAAAGGTGAAAAAGTAAAGCAAAGAGGGAGAGATTTACACCAAACAGAGAGGAGTGGTACAAGTAGGGATGAGAAAGGCATCAGAGAAAAAAAAAAAACACAGGGGAAAAAAAGAAACTAAACAAAGACTAAAAATATAGTCCAATACAAGCAGCCACATTCCCAGTCAAGCTGTGGTGCCTTGAGATAAATCCCAGTTGCAAAAGACAGGGGATCAAAGGCACAGAACTACAGACTGACAAAACCTTGGAAACAGATCATTTCTGGACAGTCTGTCTCAGAGCAGTGTCCGAGGCACCACAGGCTGCATGGCAAATCCTCAGACATCATGTAGAGACAGGAGGAAGCTCTACAGAGGTGAACACTGTATTTAAAAGGGTAAAGGACACAGGGTCTTGTGTGCCACATCACATGAATCATTTAACTCCAATATCCTTTTCCAGCAATGAAAGATGTGTCCAAAAAGGTTGTCGTAAACTCAAAATACCCTTTTATGGTATAGCTACACAAAGGCAGATTTATTCTTAATCCCACATGCTGACCAAAACAGCTGATGAGCTGGTATGTAAGCTTCCTTGTGTAAATATCAATATCTCGGGAAACAATGGCATAAATAACTAATTCCCAAAGAATGTTAACTAAAAATAAATTAAGAAGAAAATGAAAAGGCTGTTATCTCTGTTAATGAGTCACTAGAGTAGCTGTATACAGCAGCTTGGGGGTCTGACTGAAAAAAATCTCACTTAATACAACCATACAGTTGGATCCGTATCCAAACTCATTTGAAATATTTCAAATTTCAAGGTCAAGGGTTTGAGTTTGCTGCCAGGGCAGCGTCCTGCAATACAAGGCTGCAGGGTCAGACTTCATTCCTTCATTCAAAGCTGATGCTTTACAAACACCGACATTGAGAAACTTCAGAGTGCTCTGAGGAAAAGGTTCTTGCTCTGGCTTATAGCCTGTCTGTTGGAAAGCTCCTCCTCTAGAAAGTTCTCTTTAAAGAATATCTTTAATCTCATCAAGGGCACAAACGTTCTTAAGGATATGTGCTCCATCATCACCTGTATCCACATCTGCAGTGTCACTCGGTGAAGGAGCTGTGCTTTTGACGCTGCAGTCGCTATCTGCCAGCACTACATGAGTCCCCTGCCACCAAGGAGATTCAGTCTGAACACATAAATCAACAGCAGACAGCTGAGGCCATGCACATCCTTCACCAGCAGCAAGTCATGCGTCAATCCATCCCAGGTTACTGGGAGGACAAACTACACCCCTCCCTTTGCTCTTCAGGAGCCACTGGTTTCTCTATGGTGTCATAACATTATCCCTTTAGTAAGTTACTAATCTGTGTTGTCAGTCCATTTGAGTAATTTAATACTTACGCAGACTGCTTAAGTTTCATGCTAAAATTAACAACTGTTTCTGTTCCTGATGAAAGCAGTTCAGAGTTTGGTCATTCACTTTAAAGAGCCAGGACCATACAGTCTGGATTAAAGTTTTTAAAGTATATGAAAAAAAAAACCAAACACAAAACAAAAAAACCCAAACCAGGCATCCAGAAACCATAACGTACAAAGGGAATTGAGAAGTTACAGACCAAATCCAAACTTTGAAAATCCACTCCTTAGGATCTACCATATCAGCCTGTTGCCGCATGTATGGTTTCTATACTTCCATTTGACTTTAACGTCTTTGCTTTACAAGCCAACTCNCATATATGTAAAATAATCTCCTTTAAATTAACTGGGTAATACCTGCATGCACACACAATCTGCGGGGCTTTGGTTGTTATTTGCAGTGACTAGACACCTTTTCAAAAGTACGAGTGCCATTAGGCTTTGATTGTGCCGTAGCAGCACTCAAAGGATGGGCTGCACAGTGCTTCAGTCTCTATAACCACTTAAAATATCAGATTCTGAACCCGAGAAGTTATTAAGGTCATGAAGCCAATACACCTGAGTTCTAGTTCTGCTGATGCACAAGTCTCCTTCACCTAATCTAAAGGAGAGATCCTTTTTCAGTAAAAATACCGGTCCTTGGACACACCGACATGCTTTACAAACTCCACACAGTAGAAGGAGCTACTCCATATCCAAAAGTCAGCTGGCTCCTTAACGTGTGATGTGCTGCAGATGACACTCATGGCCAGGCAAATTTGCCTGCCTACAGCAGGATGCTTCCAAGGAAGGAAAAAGTCTCCATAAAGCTGTGGAAAGCTACACTGCGATGACAAAAGGGAGAGCTTTTCATAATTATCAACTGCTGCTGGGAGAAATGTGAAATTTGACTGTCTCAATTAGCACAGATGCTTGCATCTCATATTAACCCGCAGCCAACTAATGATTCAATTTGAAATACTGATACACTCTTCAAGAGATCGTATCTTGAATAAGAAATTTGAGCATAACTCTGTCAGCACATTTGACAGTAAGTACATCGCTTTCATTGTCCTGAAGGCACTGACTAGGAGCCCCCGGCCAGCAGCAAAGGGTTTGATGAAGGTGTGCTCTCCACCTCACACTCAGCACCTTCTGATACTTGAAGCTCAACATCACAATGCATATTGCACTGTAGCTCAACACAACACCACCCATCCTTTAAGCAATGCAAACCAGAGAGCTGACACATCTTACTCGGCAATTTTAAGACCTTTTCAGGGCTGCAGCACTGGGATCTCCCCTATTCTAAACTCAGCCCTATTACTATACACCTTCCTGCAGCCCCTGTTGCCCTACTGGGAAGTGGAAACCATTTCACAGAATCACAGAATGTTAGGGATTGGAAGGGACCTCGAAAGATCATCTAGTCCAATCCCCCTGCCGGAGCAGGAACACCCAGATCAGATCACACAGGAACGCATCCAGGCGGGTTTTGAATGTCTCCAGAGNTTCAGCAATTAAGAATAATGTACAAGTGGTACTGATGGAACTGCTGTCCAAAGGACTACCAAATTTCATTGACTTATATCTGTGCCAAACTCTTTGAAAGACTCCCTGAATGCATCCAGTTGAAAATAAACTGCATTTTCAGAGGTGTAATCCACTGCTGTTGCATGCCGGTTTTGCTGCTAACTAGGAGACAGTAGGGCCTCATTCCACATTTCTTATTCCTTGTGTTCTCCTTAAGGAATTAAGGAGCATCTGCCCAAACAGAGCAGTAGCCAGAACCCTGGCAGATTTGCACAGACAAACATGTGTTTATCAACATGTAAGTATCCCTTTTGGAAGGGATCCAAATGAGCATCTCCCTTCCAGTCCCTGCCTTCTCTGAAAAGGGGATCCTCTGAAACAAACTTTTCTCTCGTTCTGCATACAGCAGCTTCCCCCAAAGAATACCAACATGGCAAGAGTCCTGCAAACTGTTCTGCCTGATTACAGTCTTACAGCACTCTCTGGATGTCATGGGAATGCCTCCCTCCACACACCTGCTCAAAGAGGAAAGGAAAAACCACAAGAAAATATGCACAGGAGGATACCCTAATAAGGCATTCTCAGACACACTTAAAGCGCATGTATCCCCACACTTTCACACTGCCCAATTAATTCTGACATACACAGATGCTGTCTTCTCGTGCATCTTTAAAGGTGTAGAAATGCTACAGAGTTAGAGCAAAAAAGACAGTATGCTTTCACAGAAGAACAAAGATTCTGTAAGCATGTAACAGCACTAGTACCTGGGTTAAACATTTTAGTATTATCTGTGTCCTTTATAACTCATAAAATGTAGTATATCTGACTTCATTTTTTTCCCATCTTTTTTTAATCAAACACACAGGTAGGGTTTTAACCAGGACACACATTAAAACCCCAGAAGTGATACTGAAACCAGAAGCACTGCCGAAGTTCAGCATGCAGTAATGCAGTGTCATGCCCAGAACACTTCCCAGGGTCAAGCTCATGAAGCAATGACACCTTCAGAGCTAACCGCGAAGAAAGAGGGAACTAACACATAAGAACAAAGCCTAGCAGTAAAACTAGCGATTCTGTAAAGATTCTGTGCACCTGTCTCCAAGAATTACAATGTAAAACAAGTAAGAAAACGTTTGAACTGGGCTCTAAACCCAGGACTGATTGCACAGGGTACAAGCAGGACTCAGCAGTGCAGGCACAACGCAGGTTTGTGACGCTGGGGGGTTTCATCCAGTGGTGTAACCAAATTTGATGCACCCTGCAAGGATGTAGATCAAACGTAATACTTTTAAAACAAAATATTACGTATATATCTGCAGAATTATAATGAGGAAGGAAAGATTTTTAAATAAAGGCCAATTAAACTGCAATAGATGAGCAGGCTGAGATGGAGATAGGATAGCCAGACAGGGAGCCCTGAGACCAAGCAGAAAACACAAATTTCACAGAAGAAAATAAAGTTCAGCAGCTTAATTTACACTATAAATAAAACTTCAAGTTAAATCCAGAGGAGTATCTTGCGTTAATTTGTCCCTTTTTAACAGTATGTCTGCATGCTATGGCATACAGTGACATGCTGCAGCCCTTCTGCACCACATGGAGGTGACACAAGAAAGGTTTGCACCAGCCTTGAGGAGATTTATTAAAAGCAGATGCATGATTTTTTTTTTTCTTGATGTCCAGTACTGTTTTATTTCAACATTTAACAAGTTTACATTTTGTTTTTTCTTTATACCTCTAACTTAGAAGACTCCAAACAGCACTGTGTGTAAGAGCTCCTCAGAGATTAATGTATTTGTCCTCAAATCACACCCATGGGTGGGGGAGACAAAGCAGCTATGCATGGGGAATTAAAATACAGAGAGAAGGAACAAACTGACCAAGTTTGTTTTAGAAGTCCAGGGCAGACTAAGAAATAAAACTCATGAGTTCAGAGTTTCTAGATCGTCACTGATAAACTATCTCCCACTGTCCTTAAACATTTTGTGTGCTTATTTTCATAATTACACTCTTTACACCTGAAATTTGTCATATTAAGAAACTTGCTGAGTCTAGTGATTCTTCATAGAACAGACCTGCTCACACAGATACCGTGCTGGGGTTTCCCAGTCCCGTCATTCTCTTGCTTCCAGCTCATTTTGCCTCTGTAATTCAATCTCTTCTCATCTCCATAGGATGTGAGCAATTTGTTCCTGCAAGAGTCATTTTCTATTTCCTGCTTGTCTATAGCAGAAACCCTGGGGAATCCTTGTGGCCATCCCCTGAGAAAGCACATCACCATGAAGGCGGGGCTGTATCGGCTAGCAGCTCCTCGTAAATAACATGCCATTGTGCATCTCAAATCCATCCTAGCACAAGCATTCTGGATGATTTGTTTTTAACAGACATTGTGCTTTAGATATATACTGATCAACTAGAACCTCAGTCTCTAGAAATACTGAGAAGACAGAGGGAGTTCCAATATGTATTACAGTCATGTAAAAAAAGGTGTGGAGTTACTGGAGGGGTTTGGAAGGATTAATCCTGAATTCCCCTTCCCAGTTAGCTCCACCACCTCCAGTTTATTACACCGGACACTAGTGGCAGCCAACGATATTGCACCACAGCCTCTCTGCAGCAGAGGACTGTGTGTTGTACTCCCTTCTGACCCCTCTTCATCTCTCGTTTTAGGTTCTTAGTACCCCTTCCCGTCCCCTTTCACACTGTATCTGAGCTCAAGGAATATGTTTTCTGGGTCTGGTTCACACACTCGCCTCTTTACCTACACCCTGACTGCTGAACCAGACGTAGAATGTACATAGCAGGAATTTCCAGTACTGCAGCTACTTGAGATAAATTCACAGGGTCTCTGCAAGAAGAGTGGCAAAATTCCAGCCTCAGGCTGCAACCTGGCTAACTACACAGACAAAACTTCCAAGGGCAGCGACTGACTTTCTGACCTGCAGTTTCTCCAACACACATTCATAAAGAGCCTGTCGTGTGAAATGAAACCCTAAACTTTGCCTTACAACAAATGATCCTTATTCTGCTGAATTCTTAAACCCTTCAGCATTTACGCACAGCAGTCCGAATTTCATGGAAAACGTTACAATGCTGTCCTCAAAGCCTGAGCCATTAATCACGCATAAATCACAAGTAAGCTCAGGTATGCTACTCAGTCACCTAAATAACCTTTGCTTTTGCAAAGCGTACGACTTTTAACAGAGATAATAAAACAGTATCTTAAATTAACTTCAGCGTTCCATTCTCTAAATTAAAGCTATTTGCTAAAAGCCATTATTACAAACTAAACAAACGACCAACACTGAAACAGTAAACTTACAGATGATGAGACGCAACTCAAAGAAGTTTACATATCAACTTACCTAAGCTGCTTTGCATAGCTGAGTTCAATCTCTGTTCTTTCCTTTACAAACTTGATGTATTTTTCCAGAACATCAATACCCCACTGCGTGTGTTTTTCTAAGTTGTCAAACTGGTCCTGCAATTAATCAAAAAAAAACAGTTTCGTCTCGTTGAACATAGAGATAACTACAAATAATTTTGTAGGTGCATATCACCATAAAGTGTTATTAATATTTTCCATTACCATAGTTAGACATTTTTGTAGCAACACAGGTTTTTAATCAACGGAAATGCCTTTTAACATGAGACTAATTCAGTAACATTCTTCATTGCTTCTGATTCAGTCTCATTTCAGAAATCCTGGCAATTCTACTGAAAGCAATCTTCTATTATAAAGGCATACTTGGAAAAGGATAAGAAATAGATACTCTCGCCAGTATTTTATTTTACCCTGTACAGTTAACAGGAGTTCCATGAATTAGACTTACACTCAAGCTTTGTCAATGTTATGAACTTAAAATGCTATTTTGAACAGCTAACAATCATTTTACAGAACAGGATTTACTTCCCCTGGAGCATATTTTGTTCTAAAATAGAACATCTGCTAACAAATGATGCCACAAAAAAATGACATTAGCTATGTTTACAGTAAGTTTTCTGGTCTACCTCCATTTACACACAGACACCACTTTGTTCTTCAAATATTGTTGCCCTCAAAACCAGTCACACATGTTTTCAATAAAATCTTTTTCAATCAAGAACATTCCACAAGTCAGTTTGGGATTTGCAAATGCCAAGAGAAATTAAGCAACTCTAAATCCAAATTAATTACCCGAGCCAGCTTATTACTATCTGCAGATTTAACCTAAAACTACCTTATTTTAAAAAATTTTGTTACTTAAACAACACTGAAATTCCATCATCATCCATTCCACACAGCATTTCAGAATAAATATTCTTAATATGATACAGTCAATACTTATCCTGACAGAAACACAGCGTAAACAAGGTCTTTAGTATCAGCCTGACTTATTTGGCATCAGGTTCCACTCTGGTTTACATGGAAAACAGAGAATAAATTTCTACATCTGCAGTACAAAGGTTAGATTTACAGCATTTTCCAAATAATTGTACGCAGCAATAGATCTGGGTCAGATGCTTTGCTGCCACAACTAAAGCTTCTGAGAGAAGCGATGCTTCTTTCTATCCGCCAAAGATTTGGTCTTGTGACTTCCAGTTTGCAGAGCTATCATCGAATGCTATAAAGCAATACAAGCCACTTCCTCAGATGCACCGAGCAGAAAACTGCTAGGAAGCCCAGTTTATAATATAAATACATCGCTCTTTCTGCTTTGTAGCATATCTGGCTCTGACAGCGAGTTAGATCGGCATCAGGAGAAATTCTTCCAGCATTGAAGAAGACAGTCATGCACAGAGAAGCTGCTACTTGCAAACAAAACTGCTTCAACTGGATTTTGAAGGGAAGAAACAGGAACCATGTTAGAGGCAGAAAATTTGCAAAGCTCTAGCAAGAAGCTAGTTAAGAGAGCAGGTAATATGCATGGAATAGGACACACAGGGTTTGTGTGTTATTTGCTCTGGTTTAGCATAAGGTACTACTTTAAACAAGTTCAGCCAAACCAGAGGAGGCTTCAGTTTAATTTATGTCACTATTAGTCAATTAAAGAGGCACTGGGGGGAGAACAGCAAAAGGGCAAAAGGATAAAGTTACAAAAATAGTAAAGAACTTCTAAGCCTTGTGCTCCAGGAACTAAGAAAAAGTGGTTAAGGGCAACTGGGGGAAGAAAAAAAGAAAAAAGGAAGATTCAAACCACACAGAATAGAAGCCTGACTTCCAGCAACATAAATCACCCTTGAACCAACGTATGATGTATGTGTTCTACAGAAAAGGCAGACGTGCACTAAGCCAGTACACATTTGCATATAGACAAATCCTTATTTCAGACAATTTCACAGCTGGGGAGAATACAAAGACGACATGGGTAACACCACAGACCTCTCCTCCCAGAGGGCTGGGATCAGGCAGGAACACGGTGTGCTGTCTGGAGTACCCTGCCAGCACAACGAGGCACCTCTGCTCTGCTTCAAATCTACAACCTCTACATCTCTCAGATTATGCTGGCGTCAAGAAAAGTACTGCAAACATGACCTTTTAAAGGTTTCTGATAAAGACGTCTTACAGCTATCCCACACCCAACTCTTCCACAATTTACATTATTTAACATAAACACATCCATATAAAATAAATACCCCAGAGGGGCAGTCAATTGCTCTCAAGTTTACATCGCTTCACACGCACTCCCAATTTTGACAAGGGAGATCTCAGGGAGGGAAATCCACTCCCTAATCCCTGGAAGCAAATTAAACCACCCTTATCAGATATACCATGCTACTATCAAGACATTTAACTTAGCATCCCTACTGTAACCCCATCCAGAAAGGAAAGGTCACAGTTTCCCGTGGGGCAGCTGCCTTTCCACCAGACCCTGCCCTTCGAGAGCACTCGGACTGCTGACTGCACAGAAAGAGCAGCTTCACCCTGGAAAGGCAATCTTGGTGCTGGTGGCTTGTCCAAACCTCTTCCATCACCATGACTCTGACTCCATTCTCAGAGCAGCATTTAGATCATTATATGAATAAAAACCCTCAAGTAGCTCCAGGTAGCTGCCTCAGCTTGGTCTGTTATCCCACAGATGGATCTGCTGGACTGTTTCAGTGGCCTCACTAGGTCAAGTTTGGCGAAAGACAACTCCATGGTGTGTAGTGCAAAGGGGACTACACGGTGCTGCAGCTGTCAGAGAGACCAACTGTGTGAAGATGCTAACTTTCTATTTATAAAGCCAGAAGAGACGCGTGTCCTGCGCCAAACTGTAACCAGAAGAACCTCAACTAGATGAACGACAAGCACTGATCTCCACTATCAAAAGGCAAGGCAAAATTTAGCTCCTTTCTGCAGGCTTTGCTTAAGATAAGAGTTTCTGTCCTTTTCCGGGCATTGAGCAGTTTTGGCCCGAGTGCCATTTGGAGCCAACGCCCCACAGCAGTGTGTTCCAGCAGGGTCATGGATTGCGTTATCAGTTCTCTTTTCTGTGTTCCTTAAGGATGAAAAAAAAAAGTTAAATTGGCAACATCATCAGTTGCCGAGCATGAGATTCCAAAGGAAAGGCCGTGCAGCTGGAGGGACCTAACACAGATAGTCCTCCTTGTTTCATGGCCCAGCAGCTGAAGGTAGGCACAGGCTCTGTGTTGAAGCTAACAAAGCAGTGATGAGAGCACACAGAATGCTTTGATCGCAAAGCATAACCTTTAATTCATGGAATCCCAAAGTCTGGGGATACATGCAATCAATGAAAAAACACAACTTCTGAAAAGGAGACTTTTGAGAGTATTTACCAACAACATCATCCCTTCTAACAATAAATATTTAAAGGGTTTTTAATATTAACTTTTTATTTCCAAAGTTCATTACAAAAACACGTTACCACTTGGAATCTGAACAGTTCAGAAAAATCTTAACTATTCTGTAGCAAATTTGGTCTAGTTTTATTATCCTAGATCTTGTGAGGTTTATCATCTCAGCTCTGAAGGAACTTGACTGCACAACCAGGCACAGCCTAAACTGAGCAGCACGTGGTTTCAGCACAAAATGCACCATCCTGCCAGTGACAGACACATGTTTAGCAGGTAAAGCATCCCCTGCAGCTGTGCAGGCACAGTCATCAGCTGGAAGCTGGTGCAGTACCTCCATGAGCTGCTGTTTCTGGTTTCGATTTCAATGTACATTATTGTCTTCCACTCACTTTTGCAGCCTCTTCACCCTTCCAGTTCGGGATAACATTAGAAAATAATAAATTCCATAAGGCTTTAGCATTCTTCAAGAAAAGCAAGAAAACAAGACAAGAAGCATGACACAGTGTTCAGTGTGAGTACTCCCACCAGACCACAGCCAGGGGGGAAACAAAAGGTCACTCTGCACCTGTTTTCTCTGAAAAGGAAACACCAAAACATTTTCTAGAAGCATTCACTCCTTTCCTCTGACTCAGAGGCTGGTTTACATATAAGAACACTCTTGAGCACAGTACCATACTGACAGTGAGTTGTGTGTCTCAGCAGGCTCCCACCAGAGCCTTCACGTTACTGTCTATCTCCTTTGGCCTTCCAACCTGCCAAATCTCATGTTCTCCCATTTTCAAGTCTCTATACTTATTGTGATGTCAACACAGACTTTGGATTGACAATCAAGACGTGCACATAATTAAACTACTCATACAGCTGCAACATGTTCCTCTTCACCAGATTCCACCAGCTTCCCAACGGCAGCAGCATGCGCCAGGACAAACACTTCACGCTTCCCCAAGTGATGGAGGAGTTAGAATACACGAGCTGACCTGCCTGACTTCACGTGGGCGGAAAGCAGAGCCTCTGCTGCAAGCTGCTTGAAACAAACAGCATCTTCGTATTCGGTCTGAGCTTTACACATTCTTGAGCATGCACACAAAAAATAAAGCTCAGAAGAGTTAAGAACAACTTTAGTCATTAACTTGAACGGGAACTGGATATCCAAGTGCCCAAAATGCTTTGAAAATTTTATCCCAAAGGCAAAGTGTGTTTCTAACTTCATTTCTGTTTCCATTAATTCTTTCTCGGTATTTTTACCGCTGTCCAAATAACCTCACATTCATGCATTCTTTCTGAAACTCAGCTGCATGCTTGTTACACTGACAATGCTTAAAATGGAAATCGTGCTGCCTGCTTGCTTTTCCTCATTTTAACAGCGATGTTAAGCTGTCAAATCCCCTCACTCCTCAACTCACATTCCCCAGCAATGCAAGGTATTTTGGGAAGAAAGTTAGCCATTAAAAACAAAAGAAAGAAAAGCTTTCTTCCTATTTCTAACCCACATAACATGGAGTACAACCAATTATTGAGCAATAAAGAAAGTGTTATTCATGTGGTCTTTGAAGATCAGCTCAGTAAGATATTCCTTCCTCTTCCAGGAGTGCTTCCATCTATTGTGAAATAGTTCAACCCAGGGCTCGTTCAGATCCAGCGATGGACAGAACCTTAATCTGCCACCAAGGGGCTTCAGCATCCCCTAAATAAAGGGAGTGTCCCCTCCACTCCTCGAGTTACAGTCTCGGGCTGTCTGCAGCCAGCCAGGCTCCCGCAAGTCGCTGTGCTCGCCAGCTCTGGTCTGTGCCTTTCACAAACTAGAAGGCTGGTGACTTGGAGTCAGTTCTACCATACAGCTAGGCCAGAAGTCCTGTTTAGTTTCAGGGGTGAACAAAATATTAGATTCTGGGAGATTTTACCAATTAATTCTGCAAATGTAATCATCATGTCAAACCTGCTCAGACTAGACTGTAACCAGGCTGAAGCATCAGTCCTTCTGCTGCTTTCACAGGTGGCGGTGCAGCCATGCTAAATTAAGAAAAATGCTAATACAGAGGAAGTACTGAAGAAAGAAGATGCTGAAAGTTCAGCTGCTAATAACTATTGAAAAATAAAGCCTTTATATTTAGCATATTCCTCCTCTATTTCTAATCTGGCAAGATAACAAAAGACCCGTGGTTCTTAAACATTAAAAATATTTGAAGACTATCTACTGTCTCATTCTCCACTGAGTTTGATTCAATTTCCTCCCAAAATGACTTATTTATCCACTATCCTAAAAATATAAGTAAAACAGGGGAAATAAATACTGATTTTCACCTCTGGTTCATACCTTCTCCTCCCACATCCCTCTCTTTAAACACTCTCACCCATTTCCATAGGCAAAAAGGAATTAAAGATCAAGAATAAATTACAGTGTTCAAATTCACTTTTTAAAATTCCATGGTTTAACAACTTCAAATTAGAAAAATAATTAACAAGATGGTGAGACCTTCATGGGCTCGGTTAAGTCCCATATGGCACTACAGTGCTTGCAGGATACAGCAGAATTCAGATCACAGATCCTCAGAGACCTACAATAAAGCTATATGCAAATGTAAGTCTTCAGATAAATTAATAATGAAAGAAAACGCATAAAGTACAGGGTATCACTGCAAAAGCCTTCCAGAAAAGAGAGATGAGCAGAATATACAAAAACACTTCAGCATCTGTTGACTCAGCCACTACTGATGAGAGAACTTCCCACACAAAACTTGTTGGCTGTAGTCAGAGAAATCCTCATCTAATGACAACTGAACGAACACCCGTGTTTATACGTGTTCAGTACCTTAAGTACAAAATGGAGTACAGGACACTTACCTTTTGCTCCATGCAGCACCGACAAGGAGGACTAATAGCACCATGGAAGATATACCAATGGTACAGAGAAACCCTCTCTTTCTGGTTTACATTCAAACGATGCTGTGGCTTTACCAGTTGTTTTATGAATCTGTCCTTCCATCACCCCGTATGTCCGGTTCTCGTTCACAAAACTACTTATGATCACATGCATTTTTCATGCAGATCTCTTATACATCCATGTGTTTAATTTCATTTTACCCTTTAAGTATTAAATAAATTCCTGACCTTTCACCTTAAACAGGTATATTTCTGCTTGAGCTCAAACAAAAAATTCATCCTACTCTCCCACCTCCACTTGCTCTTCATCCCTCAAACTCAATTTCCATAAAGCCCAAAGGGGTTTTAATTATCCTTTCATCTCTTCTGATTCACCTCAAACTTGATCTAGTCAGGAGAAAACAGAAATAAAAATAAGATTCTTTGCTACATCATTAGGCAATGGAGTGCATTTCAAACTTGGGGGCAAATCCCAGAAATGAAGAGCTGAAACAAACTGCATTTTATGTTGCTAGACAAACTCACCTCTAATTGTCTTACTTGTTCCAATAAACATTATGAATTGAGCAGTTACTGGTCTGTAATTAATCTTTGCTTACTCTCTTTAGCATTTTGCTGAAGCTGTAAAGCAAAACATGTTCTAATATTTATTTTAATTTGGATTTCAAATAATGTCACCCCAGTATAATAGCAAGGCCCTTTGCACAGTAAAGGGTGGCAACAGGGAGTAACCCTCTTAATTGCACCTGAGACCAACCCTGCTCATCCCCACACCCAGAAAACCACCTTCCACAAACTCAAGAGTGACCTCTCCTGCTAATTAAGCAGAAGTGCTGTCTCCCAGACAGGTTGCAGCCATCCCCTAACCCTGCCTCGATGGGAACCTGACTGAAGCCAAACAAGAAGTGCTTCTGACCCAAAGCCACCGGAGCACACGGCACAGGGGCCAGCACCTGGAGAGCAGAACGAACGTTACACTGAGGCAAGGCCAGTTCTGGGAAAACAACCAGATCCTCAGGGCTGACAGGGAACAAATGGAATTGCAACATCTAACAAAAAGACCCACCTACAGTAGAGGTGTGTAGGTAGATCCCCCACCAAGAGAAACTCTGAGCTCGTCTTCGTAGTAGCGAAGCTTACAACCTCGTAGAGAAGACGATGAACACCACCAGACTCTAAAACTCAGCAGCAGGTTACAGAGAGCAGAACGAACAGCAGTGCAAAGCCAAGCTTTGAAAGCGGGGAAGGGAGGGAGAGCGACTGGCAGCAGCAGCACAGAGCATCAGGTTGGCACCAAGACCCCTCTGCCTGCCTGACAGGTCGCCGGGAGCACAGCCCGAGCGCTCGCGGTGGTGACCCACTTTGACACCTATTATGGAAGCCTTGCAAAACCCGACACGTGGTTCACAGGAGGACACTTCCCTGTGTGAGTACAACCAGTGTCATCAACTGCCAAGACATTCACACACACACTCAATGTCTAGTTCTCTCTGCTGACAGCTTAAACCAGGAGCTGAAACTACTCCATCCTGCAGCAGCCAGAAGTCTGAGTCACCACTGCCACCTGGTCATGGGCTGCAAGAGCAGCCGAGCTCCAGGAGGAGCCGGTGCTCCAGCAAGAAACCTCCTGGTCTTGGCTCCAGGAGTTGCTCTTACCACTACAGCAAACTGCCTTCCTCACCCAAGCCCAAACCTATTGGAGCCCAAACCTATCAGACCCCCAGACCCTCTACCTCTGCCATCCTGCTGTCAAACCAAGCCTTCTCCCCCCGCTGTATCCTACAGAGGATGTGGTAAAGCAGAACTTGTGGTCCCTCTATAGCAACAGGGCAAGCGGCAGTGCTAACACAGCAGCCAGGAAGGAAGGTGAGAGAGGATGTGCCATACAAGAGAGGATGTGGTTGCTAGCAACACAGCAGCTTGAAAAGATGCTGTGAGAGGTAAGACAACAGAAAGGAATGATTAATTCTGGGGAGTGGGAAGGCAGGAGGATGTGAACAGCTCAACTGGAGCAGGACAGAACTGATGAGCAATAGGCGATTAAAAGAAACAGCAACTGAATCAGAAGATACTGGGTAGTTAGGGACAATAAGACAGTCCTTCTGCAGGCAAAAGGCTAACAGGAAACGTGGCTTTCCTGGAGAAGATTTTCATGTGAAATTATGCAGGTTTCATGCCCTGGATGGCACACGTGGAAGAACACAAGTCCATCTAGTACACAGCATCATACAATGTTATTTCATTTTTATTCAAACAACTACCTGGAAAGGCCATACAGAGGCGTTAGAGACTTGACAGAAATCATCTGCTGTTATCAGCGGGAGATGCTTTAAGAAAGCTGTGTTACATCTCTTGAAAGAGGAAATGTGTATCTCAGAGGTGTCAAAATTTCATGCTTTTGAAAACAAATCTTGAAGAAGGAAAAGGTAAGGCCCCAAAAAAAAAATTCGCAATGTCCAAGGATACTTTTCATAGATGGTTATGCTGCAGCAGCAATTCATTTCCTTCAAATCAGTTTATACATTTTGAGGTTTGAGGCACTTCATGACTTCGCCACAATGAGAACCATCTGTTATACGCAGACCATTCAGAAATGAACACTTCTTTTCAAGCACACAATTCTGCTTATAAAACACATGCAAGAAACCCCAGAATGGGACAGAGTTGTGTTTCAAAATACTTCATAATGTGCAAATTACAACCCAGGATATAAGAAACCTCTTAAAGAGCAAGATAATAAGAGAGAAACCTCAACTAATGCCAGATGTAAGGTCAGAAATACCAAGTATTTTTATTGAAAGACTGAGTGTATTTCAACCTTTTCCTGTACATGTTCAGTTATTCAAACCGAAGACAAACACGCACGTGCTGCTTCTCCTTTTGGTGATACTAGTGCAAGTCAACTGATTTAAGTGGACTTATTCCTACTAGGTGTGGGCATAAGCAGCAGAATCTAGACCTTAAAAACCTGACCCCATTAGCTAAGCAAAAGCTGAGCAAAGGCTCACAACTACTAAAACCTGCTGGGGCCCAGAGAGATGATGCATCTCTACCATTTGCATTAATGATACCCATGAAACTCATTTAAAAAACAAAGAAACAAAAACAAAGCAATGCTAACCTCTTCCTTTGGCTCATCCTGGGGGAATAGGAAAGGGACAAGGATTTGCTTTTTGCTGACAGTATCCAGAGCTGCAGACTGAAAGCTGCAAAGACCCACAGGGATTCACTGTTCTGTTCCGTGCATTATAAACAAGAGCTTTGAAAATGAGCAGATTCTGGTGTGTATCGCTCTGCTGCTGGACAGGGATAAATCATGAGCCCCAGCAGAGCTCCAGATCCCAGCAGCCTCCCTCAGGAGTTGCAGCATGGTAACAATGCTAAGTATACGCTGTTGTTGTTCCAGTAAGATTTTTCAGTTGACAATTTTGCAACTTTTCACTGTTCCCCAGCACCATCCCACTTCCCCGATTTAATACACACCCATTCTTTTATTCTGAAATAATTTGAACAAATACAATTTTAGAACTAATTCCCAGTAAATCTTTTGGTGCCTGGCTACATCTTCGGATTAACTGTTGACTGATTTTCATCCTCTTTTTTTCCATTCTGCGAAGCTCTCCCTTAATAATACCAGCTGTTAAAACAAAGATCAACAACGTCTCTTGCCCACAGCTTCCCCTTTGGGCAGCTGTGTACTAATTATTAAAAATGAACCATAGAGTGTTCCTGCTTGTTGCATGGATAAATACAATAGAAAAACAAACAAGCCTGCTGATCCATTTAAAAGAAGACACACACACACACAAAAGGCAATTCAGCCCTCTCATACAAACCATACAGCATTACAATAGCAGGATCCTATCCACAAGAACAATACTTCAAACTGTAGTAGTCTGTGGGAATGTATTTTGGGGAAGCTAGCTTTTTGCCCAACTTCTTCATAAACCAATGCCATACTGGATTCACCATGTGGAATACCCAAGCTGTTCTATGCATCCTCAAAGGGCATGATTTCGTCGTTAATATCAAACCTTTTCGAATGCAATGCTGCTCTAAGAACACAGCTGGAGTGCAGGAACTCCTGAATTTCAATCCCATTCTGCTGGAGTTCTTCAGAAGAGTAATAACTTGGGTGAGGGGGTTTTTGTTTGGTTTTGGGGGGATTTGATTATTGTAAAAATAATCAGTGACATTGTTAAACTTTGCAAAATAGGAGTCCTTGATCTCCCTAAGTGTACCCATATGGCTACATTAAAAAAAAAATAAATTAAAGGCCTCACCAAGTATGCCTGGCAAAAACTTCTGATCTTCTAGCCCCCATTAAATAAATCACCTGTCAGGTATAGAATTGAGCACGTATGCGAATCTCTTTTCTACACAGACGCTAATGCAAAGATATATTAATTTATTAAACAGGCGAGAACAGCCTTTACTCCTCTGCCTCATTTTCGCTTCCTCCTCCAGCTCTGAAGCACTCTGAGAACTGACTACCAAACTCCACCGCAGGCACGGTGTCCTTATGGGATGTTTATACAGACGCTTGGAAAAGAAGAGAGCTGTAAAAGTCTCTGTAATTCTGCTTAGCTAGAGGCTGCCTCTAAAAATCATCAGAACAATGGCAATACCTAGGGTCAAAAAGAAGCCCCCCCACAAGCATGTCCGAAGCCCTTCACTGAAGTTCAAATGAAAAGCAAAGATCTGGAAACTGACTATTCCCTCCGCTCTTCTCCAAATTAAAAGCAACCAAAGCTGAAAAAGACTACTCCTGTGCAGATGGGGTACAAAAAGCATTTAATATCTTGAATACCATGACATTACAAATACAGTCCTGGAGTTTTCAAGGGCCACTTCAGTCAGGACCAAATAAGATTACTGCTCTGCCTTAGGTGTATCTACCTGCCATGGCCTTCCATTTTTAACCCAGAAATTAGATTTGCTGCTTCTGTTCTGATCCAAGACACAGCGAAGTTTCCCAAACAGGAGACTTCTCAGAAAGATAGATAAGATCCAGGAAATCTGATGCAATAAATAAAATGACAGAGTCGTTCTGAGTATGTAACATTTTAAAAGTCTGCAAACCCAGGCACAAATTCAACTTAAATTTTAAACAAACCCTGTTCACAGTGCATTTCATAATTCATTATTATCCACTCAGATACTCCTCTCTGTGGAGTCAAGCAACACTGACAAAAGTAAAAAAAATAAAAAAGTAATTCTGCAACTAGGCCAGAAATAGAAAATAATCAGAAGAGCTGAAGAGACACTATTCCTTAAACACATCTATTGTGGTTTGTCACATAGCTTTTTTATTACAGTAAGACCCAACTCTTCCTACAGCTGTAAAAATGGCAACCAAGATATTCAGCTGACATCCTGCCAAATATTTCACTGTTGCCTTTCTCACCTCAGCTGATAAACGTTTCAGAAAAGGGACTAACCCGTGCTGCACTCGCACACACTGCGCCGTACTTCATAGACTCGGGCCGTTTGTCTTGATTTTGACAAAAACATAGTTTCTGACTGATCCCACTTGCATAAAATACTCAAACTTTAAGCCAAATCCTGCTAATGTGGCAAGTGTGCCACGGACACGTCTTGCTAGGGATCAGACACATCCAGCCGTGCAGCAAAGCGTACGTTGCTATCAATAGACAAGGATTCTCTGATAACTCAAGTGTCGTTTCTTTTGGAGGGAGAGAGGAGCATCTACTCATTCTCACACGCTCGGTTCTGTTCCATTTCTATGAAGTTTATCCTGAGGTGACAACTCCCATTAATTATAGCGTGAACTTGTGTTAAATCAAAGTTTAAATCTGAGGAGAAGTAATCGCATTTCGCCTAACCAAATAACCACGGTATAAAGCCTCTCTGAAACTCCCCTGGGTTCTCCCCTCCTCCCCACAGAGGCCTCTCTCAGTTCCCAGTAATAAGATCGCAGCAAAAATAAATGAATGCATCGAAGTAGGTGGAATGAAGAAGGGGAAATACTGTGCAAAATGCTGACCCACCAAAAGCACACAAAGTATTTGTTCAGGAGTGACAATGAATAATTTAATCTGAGGCAAATTACCAAACAAACATCAATTAAATTACAAGCTAAATACAAGGGAAAGCTCTCCCACACACATTTCAGGTTTGCAGAGCAGCACGCACGCAGCCGAGCCCAGCGCTCTGTGGCTGCCATGGAGCCACCCAAGCTGCTCGCTCAGGGACACCGGGGATTCTCCACAGGACATCAGACAACTGCAAGAACCTAAAGAGGTAAATTTAACCCCATCACACTAAGCATTCATACCAGAACAGAGAGATGTGTCAGCAAGCTTTGTAAAACAGGAAGAAAGCAGGGTTTCCTGCCCTCTAAACATTACATTCATGAAACATCCAGAACCAGAGTCTGATAACACAATTATCGTTAACACCTGAGCAGAGAGCATCTGAAGCAAGTTGTAGCTGCAGCAAAGACCCTCCAGCTCTACCAGCAGCTTCCTTGTGCTACCTGCTGCTATAGAGCCGACAGATCTGACACAGGGACCAGTTCACAGAGAAATCAGAGACAAGGGGGAACCACAGCACAGCCAGCGAGACACTGTGGTCTGCTGGCTGTCCCACAAAGATGCTGTAGCAAGGCCACGCTCTGAGCCCCAACGGACAAAGCTCAAGTTCAGTCTGCTCACCATACCGAGCTAACCAAAATAAACTAGAATTAGAGTTTCTAGGAAGTAGGTCACCTACTGACTGTACAAACCTTCCAGCCTGGCTCCCTACAAAGCCTCTGGCTGCCCAATGCAAAAATAGAACATTTTATAGAAACAAATCAAGAATGACTTTCTCTTTTGACCAACATGACTTGGAAACCTAAACATCAGGAATAAATAATGTTTCAGCATCCTGAGCAAGAAAAGCAACATCCTTTGATCCTTTAAGGACTGCTTCCGTCAGCAAGGATATTCTGCTTGTAAGCTGGACAGGCGAGTCTAGCTGAGCAAAAGGGGTAATTCAGTTTGCTTGCTACAACAATTTCACATCCTTGGGTTCCAAAAAAAAAACCACGTGAATATTTTATAACACATGCTATAACAACGATGATGGTACAACGATATATATTTCAAGCCTTCACAATACTTGAATAAGCATGCATCCTTACAACCCTAACAGGAATTACATCAGTAAACAGTCGTTTTCTATTAATCTAGTTTTTAGACATAGTCACGAAGAAAAGCCCTACTCAGTTTAAACCAGTGCTTATTGGAGCTAAGATTAAAAGCCACACGTATGTCACACCAGTCTGACCACTTCCTTCCGCCCATCCCATCTTCCAGTAGTACGTATTTGCCTAAAACCAGTATCAGTGAAACAAGGGACAGCACAAAATGTCTGGCTTGTTTGGGTTTTGGTTTTTTTAAATTTCATTCCTAAACATGCAGCTGTGCTGGCTTTATATTCAATTCCCAGTTCTGAACAGTGAAGCGGAACCAGTTCATAAGCCTCAGATGGAAGTTCTGCTGCAGCGAGTAATAACATCACACTTTACCCACCTAGGCAGCTTGCACTGAACTGTTTTGGTTCAATCTTTAGATAAAAGCATCCATTTTAAGACCTTAAAAATACACTTATAAAGTTTGGAACTTTTTGTAGTTTTAAAAATCAACTCATATCCCTCTTCTCCAAGAACTGTGGAACAGAAAACTGCTTTGGGGGGAGAGGAGGTTTGGTTTACTACACAGAGGAAAAAGGAAAATTGTTTGGCATCATATAAGTTCTACTCTAGCATTTAAATACCAGTTAACAAACTTGAGATGGAACTGAAAGCACACATGAAAAAAATCAGGTTGACTACATCCAGCCTCGTTAAAACCACATTATGTTAGTTTATCTAACTGTAAAGACAACTGTTATTTCAACATAAATCCTAGACTGTCCATTGAGATTAAACACCTCTCAAAACAAGCAATACACTGGCATCCAGATAAAAGCACTGACAGGAGCCTCCCATAATAATGAACTCTACAGTAAAACCTAGAGCACAATGACACTCCAAGACAGTATTACCAGGAAAAGATTCTTACTAACTCTGCTAAGCTCAGGACGCACAACATTTTTCAAATACAGATCTCAAAATTCTTTCTAAAGCTGGTCAGGCTACAGCAAGCAGACAAGAATTTTAAACTCTCTTTTAAGGAGTTTAGAACAAACAAAGCTCCTGGTATTTTAGTGACATTGCAGGCTCTTGTAACACTGAAGGCATTTACAAGTGCTAGCAAATTAATATGCTGCACCAACTCATTTGGTGAACAATCTCATTCAGATCTTAAGCTGCTTGTCCTGTGTTCCGAATGTGTTTGCAGGCTGAAAAAATCTGAGGCGCCAAAGATATTTTCTGAAAGGGTACTAGAGTTTTTCAAGCGTAAAGCCGCTTGCTGTACTTTGGACTGATTACTGGGACAAAGATAAAAAGCATTCTGTCTTGAAGACAAACAAAACCAAGACCACCACACCACATAAATCATGCTGTTATGAGATTAAAGGGCTCACACATACAGTTCAATGTTATTAAAAACTTCATAATGGAAGGGAGAGCTGCTGGTCAAGTTTTGAGTCCGCATTGTAGAACAGCATATTTTACAGGAATATTTTTTAATTAATTGCTTTACTAAGACTGTGTCACAGAAAAATGCACTGTGCACAAAGCACATGTGGTGAAATTTTGTGAATAAAACTACACTGCTACACGATCCCGATTTCCGCTCTCCTGGTGTTCTTAGAAGACCAAGTAGAAGGCTACCACAACAAAACAAATAAACAGAGCGAATGCTTACATTATAATGTGCTACTTGTGTTTTCCTATCACAGCAAAACAAACCATGAGGTATCAAAAGAGGATGGCAAGCACACTGCTGCTCTTCTCTGCCACTGTCGTGGGAGGAAATCTAACACGTGTTCACTTCACTTACAGAAAGTAATGGATTCCCCAACACTGCGGGTCCATTTGGAATAAACAGAGCCCACAAATTATATGCAGATCTGTTACAAATTCACTTCTCCACAAGCCTGCATTCAAAATAAGCAGCTGATAACAGCAATAACAATGAATACAACCAGCTTACATTCAAAAATACTGCAAACAGCTCAGAAGTAGGCTGGCATCTCACAGGAGAACCATAAATTTAGGTCAGCTTGTAGCTGCACTGTTCAACAGCAGAACAGGAAACCATGTGATGTGCAGAGTAAGATGTCGGTCACTCGGGCTCACTCTTCCTCACTCTTCACTCTTCCTCAAGCAAGAGAAAAATTACAGCCCACTTCCAGTACTATTTCTGCACACTCGCTTCAGCTGGAGGAGTCTCCATGCTGAAAGGTGGAGACCAGCTCAGCCCCCTCAAACTGAAACTCTTTTTCTGGTGACATTCAAGTGTGTATTCACGGTACAACAGCCTACAAAGGGAGATGGAGCTCTTTCCTACAACCCATTACTTCTAGGCAGGGCCATGTAAGGCATCTCACAATTACATCCTTAAAGGAGTAAGTAATTAACTCCTTAAATGAAAAGAAAACACAGACACACACGCATTCCATCCTCTCTTTATCAGGGATGTGTGAATATCACCCCCGCACAACTTCAGAAGTCTAGACTGGGAGGATTTTAAGCAGATGTCATTAAATATTGATGTTGTTGTGTTTCATTTTTTCATCACTACTTATCTGAAGGTAATTAAGTAGCACATTGGAAAAATCATACTTGGAAACGTGGCTGTCAGACATACAGACTTCTTACAGCATTCAGTGAACACTGCAGTTCTAGTACAGAGAATTNGGTTAATAAAATAAATTTAAAAAAAAAAAGTGGGACTTATGGACCAACACTTTAAGCAATGCACTTATTAAAACATCAGACCCTGCTACAGGGGTTGACATCCTGTAAATTACACCGAGAGACACTCCTCAAGTCTCGCTAGATCCCCTTCCAACTCATTTATTACTGGAATGAGGTGGTATCAGAGCATGTAGCTTCAAAGCAGAAGATATTAAATGTAAAGGTCTCTTTTTTTGTTTAAGAGACATTAGCTTTGTTTATTACAGTATCAGAGCACACGTA